>OZ024902.1:36082675-36210175 GCA_964017125.1 Flabesymbios commensalis
GTCCACACGTAATCTCGTTTAAGACCAACGTCGACGACGCGTCTACAATTACCGTAGGTGTTTTAGTAGTATTATTAGCTGAAACTAGGGGGAGACAGGCAGCATCTGAAGTAGTCCTGTTAGCGCAAGATTTGGGTAACACGCTGACCGCTGCGCCCGTGTCGATTAAATAGTTACACTTGCGACGTATAATAACTGGGAGATAAGCTGGAAAAGGAAGCTTCCGCAAAGCCATGTCGCGCCTCGGTTATTTCGCCAGATGCAAGAGTCGCTGCCTTGCTCTGGCCAATTAGTTCAAAGAAAACGCGCAAGGTTCTCTGCATGTGCGTGCTCTGTCACCGAATATTTTGTGATAAAAACAAACAGGTGCATCGGCTGTGTCGATCGGTTGAGCAACGTTATTTTGCTGCGTTTGCTATGGCGGTGCGTTAGGACGACTAGGACGATCTTTTTTGTTAGTATTTGATACATCTTGCCTAGTAACAGCTTGATTATTGGGTACAAACAGCTTTGCTTGCACATTCGGAACGAACTGTAACTTGGCGGCACGGTTCTCGTTTGCTTGTGAGCGTCCGTATGTCTTCTTCTGTGTTGCCTTGGCTGTGGCAGTCTCTAGTTTTTTGGACCTGCGAGACAGGTCTTCCAACAGTCCAATGAGCTTTCCGCTCTCAATGACGTTTATCTCAGCAACCCCCAGCTTAGCTTCATCGACGTCTTTTTTCGGCGGCGACAGCACGGTCGGCCAACATTTTGTAGCGACGCACTATCTGGTTGTGTAGCTTAATGTGCACGTACTGAAGGCGGCATTTGTCGAATGAAGGCATGTCACTGCCTAGCCTACAACCGCTTTTGTTCCAAAACCAGCTGTCTTCTGCACCCCCCTAAGAAATCTAGATGGTATGTCGGATCCCAGTTTTTCACCCGAAATCACCGTGTTGACTCTTTCTGGTGTCGTTAAGCCTCGTCGTTCGATTAAGATCGCTTTCAAATTTTCGTACTTATGAGTGAGAAACGGCTGTAATAATACGTCTCTAACATCGGGCGCTACTTCGCCAGAGAGTGCAGCACATGTCAATATGTAACGTTCGTCATCGTCTGTTATCTGGTGTAAATAAAATTGTGTTTCGATTTGATTAAACCATAACTCCACGTCTGATGAGTAAAAGATTGCTATCTTGAATTTCGGCAGATTGGCTGAACGTCGTTGAGGCTGACGTCTGACCGGCGAAGGGCTTCTTGATGAATCATTCCGTGACAAACCTCTCCGACGTCTGTTGCCTGCAATCCGCAGGAAATCAGCTTTTCACCGGCGAAATTCAGCATTTGCGTCTCTTAGTTCTGCTGCATTCTCATCACTCATAGGATAGTACAAATCTTTATGACGAGCCCCTTGTCTGTCGAGGGATGATGACACGAAACCTTCACTGTCTCCTTTCGCGGCCATTTTGAAATGTTGGTTTATTGAAATTAGTTTTAAAAGTGAAACGTCTGAGTTGCTGACCTATTGGCAACTGTGCAATTCTCAGACGGGTATTGAAATGGTATTCATTTAAAACATACCAACTAGTTTGATCGCCGCACTCCTCGTGAGAAACTGTGTGCAAAGTTGTCTAGCTTAAGAAAAGTCTAGATGTGTGATAATTCTATTTATGAAGATTGTCCATTTAGATACGCAGATAGTAGAGTGCAGGGGTTGTTGAAATAACTGAAAACTATCTATGCAGAAATGTGCGCGTGGAAGGGTTTATAGTATTTCATTAAACATATGAATTGTGATGATTGTAGTTTCGTTAACTGCATGCAAAAAATGCCAGAATAAATGCTAAATTGCTATTCTAAGCTATGGGGTAATAATATTTGGTAATTCGACCCCTGTGGATTTTTTTTTCAACACAAGTCGAAAAACACACAATGTATCAAAGTAGTCGACGCAGTTCAACTGTCAAGTCTCAAATTTAAATTTAATGAGAAATAATTAATTCCTGCCCATCCTGAGAAAATTTCGTTCTTGTAAAAATAGGCTGAGTGCGACTGTATAATGCGTGTACAGTTCGACTTAATTTATAAAATCACTTGTTGAAATTTTTGACTGACAGATGTCTATAAGGACTGCTTAAATAAATCTATTGATGAATATTTCCCATAATAAACAATTTTTTTTTTTTTAAATGTTCACCATGAGAATCATTCTTATCGACGTCCAAATCGGTCACTCGCTTCGATTTGTATCCGTGCATGTAGACTAGTGCTCATCGATGTAGACTGTACGGTTGTATGATGTGCGGGATGTATGCATAGCGGCACACTGTCGGGTGGTGTGTATCTCGGCCACCGTGCGATGTGCACACGGTGTGCGTATGACCGGTTGGCGTGCCGCATCAGCTCATGACTCATCAACATATTTAGCAGCTAAGTGACTGTCTGGAAAAGTAGCCTACCAAATTTTCATTCACAAAATATCACACAATGTGTGACCTGATTTGCAATATTTAGTAACACATATTAAAGTAAAATCAGTCTCTCTTTCCTGACTGAGAAAGATAATTTGGAAAAAAATATTCTTGACTAAACTTTATTTCCAGACGCTGTGTAGGCCTATGTGGCCTTGACATGTGAGCAGCATTTGCCGTGTGCGCCGCTGATTCAAGATGGCGGCCTAATTTATGCTAATTATGCCGATCTGAGCTGATGGGGTGACGCCGCAATGCATGACGGGTAGGAGGGAACACGTGAGGCTATGCGGCAGTCAATTGAGCTAAGATTAGGGTGACCGGCTGCCAAAATGGCGGCCTCTCACCAATTCACATTAAAATGTCGACCTACAGTCCTTACAATGATGTATTTATAGACCAAATAAGACCTTTTTTTCACAAATATTTCAGGCGAACCGTTTAAGTGGCTTTAATCCTATTTAAAAGTCGAGGCATAATTTCGATTCGTAAAAATATTTTGCGTAAGCACAAAAAATATGGCGGGTAATCTCATGAAAACCGTGTCACCCAAATGAGGTGTCAAGACGGTTTGAAAAACAAAAATTTCAAAATATTATTCTCTCAGTCGCTGGCAGTGGCATAATTGAGAAAATAACATTGAAATCTGCTATAATTTATGAAAGTAGACTATTCCGGCTAACATGAATTTGTCTAGGCTGGATTTCTGCAAAATCCGCCATCTTGAAAATTCTCGAAACCACATGGGTTTCTAGAAAAATCTATCGATTTTCTCGCTGTTTTAACCAAAAACGCGAAAATCTCCGTTCAGATAACCTTTCTTACTAACCTCACTGGCATATTATTATTTTGACAAGTTAGGTTTTAACAATTATCTCACTCGGCAACTCCCTAGTCTACAGGGCGGGGACCCTAGGGTAATGGTTAGCACCGCTGCCTTTTACGCCAGAGTTTGGGGTTCGGTTTCCGGTCTCGGCGGTTTGAAAGAAACAAAAATGTTTCTTCCCCATCCACGTGTGAAAGTAAGTATTGTCGGAAGCCTCGGTGACCGAGAGGTAGCGTGCTCGGCCTCACACCGCCATAACTCGAATTTAGAATCCTGTGTCTAGAGGACAGTGTCATCTCAATCATCTCACCATCCTCAGGAGGTTCTCCTGGCCCAGTTCAGCCTATATGTGCACAATGGTGGCCTAAACCCGATTCATTTCATTCCCATATTCTACAACGCATCTCATCGTTTTATCTCAAGAAATACAGAAGCAAGACCTACCATAATATTTTAGATTATGTGTCAGACTTGCATTGTCCTACTACTATACTCGTCATTTCAAACACTTTAAAGTACTACAAAGTTTGCCAATAGGCCTGTAGACTTAATTGCTTAACTAGTTAAATTTAATAAGAGAAGACAACACATTGCCTATTCTGTGTTTAGGTTTATTCCGGCATGTTTCGCTTTGTAGCTTCATCAGGGTATATGACATAGACACACATAACAACTTGGTTTTGTTAAGCCTAATGCGTTATGATATCACAATTGTTGCAAGGTTACCAATTTGAGGTGAGTATGAACAATGAAATAAATTTCCCATATGACGTTATACATGTAATAGAGGTAGTCAAGTAAAATGTTTAGTTAAAACGAATAATCATAATTATAATTTTAAATATGTTTGTGTCATATATGTTTATGTTTAATCGAATAACAAACGGGTACAATTTCTTGGTTCCAGGTATGCGGACGAGGCTGCGGAGTTCCAGTGTTGGTGCGGATGAAGTACAAAATGGATGAACAATTAATGGGGTCTCTACATGTTATTTTAGTCGGAGGTTGTGATTATAGAAGGAATTACAGTAATGCTGACGATGTACCCATCCTGCATGCACCGGTGCGGCAGCGCACACCCGTAATGGGTCCGCACTACCGCCCCGCCGCACGCCGGCTTGGCACCCCGTCCGCTGGCAGTGTATATCAATTTTTATTGTTTATTCCTTTTGGTTAAATAAAGCAGTTTTATTTATATTCTTCAGTGACAGTGGGTTGTCAGTGACAGTGGGTTGTCAGTGTCTGACTAGGTGACTTGCGGATTATATCATAGTGTGCGGAGGGCACGCCCGCGGCGCGGTGAGGCGAACGAAGTGATTCCCTCACCTCCCCGCTCCGCAGGCACGCCCTCTGCAAGCTTCTGATTACGCAGCGGTAGTAATGTGAGTGTAAAATGTGAAAAACAAAACAATATCATATTTATTTAAATTAAAAAGCAGTAAAAATGCCCAATAATGAGATCACAAGGGCTTTTAGTATAATGGTGGTCGGAGCTCACTGTGTTTCTGTTCCGGATGTTTCCAATGTGTTGTAATAGCCTTACACGTAGTCTGTTTCTGGTTTGTCCCACATATATTTTATTGCATATTCCGCATTCGACGGCTTATATCAATCCTGATGATCTGCATGTGCCAGATCTTGTGTAATAGTTTGTACCGTTTGTTGTGATATCCATGCGGAGATGGTCCATACATAATCTGCATTCTGCATGTGATGCACATGCGGCTTTTTTGAAAAGCCCTAGTTGTAGGGAGTTAATCATTCATTCTATCTCGTAGATTATCGTTTCTGGCATTCGTTCTATGTGGTCTTTGAAGTTGTATTGGCATTTGGAGCAGCGTATAGTAATTCTATGTTTGCACCATACCGGGTAGATAATGGTTTTAGGGTTCCATTCCTGTATTTGCGGATGAGATCATGCGGACTTTTTAGTTCATTATGTAGTTCTGGTTCCTTGCATATATGGCAATATATTGCATATTTGTTATGCATTTGTTTGCAATTTTGTACCGATCTGTATCCTATTTTGGTTTCTGGTGACTTGCTTAGAATCGCTCTGCCGCTGGACAGTGGGTGGCAATTTACGCAATAGTTCCAGTCTATATCGATTTCCGCATCCCGTATATTGAGATTGTGTTCCATTTGATTGATAGGTTCTTTTATTTCAATGCTTTGACAAGAATGTCTCTCAGATTTTTGTCTTTTTTCAGCGGAATTATTATTTCTATATTTAGATGAGAAGTGTGTTTTTCTATTGTTTTCTTAATATCTAGTGCGCCTGGGTGGTAGGTTATAACACAGAAGATCTTTTTCTTGTCTGTTTCCTTTCTATTTGTTGAATTGGGTTTAGTTGTCAGTAGGTTGTTCCTATTCAAATTTCTTACGGTTTCAATCGTTTTATCAATCGGTGATGCGGAATATCCTCGTTTGATCATTGCTGTGCGGAGTTTATCCGCATGTGTGGGGTATGTGTCCATTGTAGTGCAGATGCGGCATAAGCGTAGGCATTGGCTGTAGGCTATGCTCATTTTTTGGTGCAGCGGGTGGCAGCTATCCATGCACACATATAAGCGCTTGTCCGTAGGTTTAATGTAGGGTGTGCTTATTATTTCTCCTGCCGTGATCCTGAGGGTGGTGTCCAGGAAATGCACCCCCATTTCATTTAATGTTTCCATCGTAAATTGTATTTCCGGGATTATGTCATTAGCCACTTCTAAGATGTATTGGGGGTCGCAAATTTCGTTGCGTTCGAAAATTCATATGATATCGTCGATGAATCTACGCCATAAGATGATTTCTGGCAATTGTTCGATTATTTTCTCCTCAATAGTGTACATAAAAATGTTTGCATATGCTGGTGCCATGGCAGTTCCCTGTGTTTGTATGTAATGGGCTCCGTTGAATTTGAATATATTGTTCTCTAGCACTAATTGTGCTAGGTCTGCTACTGTTGTGTAGTCCGCATCGGGGTCTAATGCGGCTCCTACTGTGCGCATACTGTTTATTCCTAGTCTTTGCGGAATGCTGGTGTATAGGCTGGTGACATCCAGTGAGATTATTCTTGTGTTTGCCGTAGGTTTAATGTTTGCTAAATGTTGTAGGAGGTCCGTGGTATCTTTCAGGAATGTTGGTAGTTTCAGCATAAGTGGTTGGATTTTGTAGTCTACCCATGCGGAGATCCATTCAGTCGGATGTCCGTTGCCTGACATTATGGGTCTGCCTGGTGCGTTCGTCTTGCTCTTGTGTATTTTTGGGAGTAGGTAGAACTCTGCTTCCCGCGGGTTTATTTGTGTCATTGCCTTTTTGTCTGCTGATGTTATCAATTCTTTCCGGTTTAAATCTGTTAGACATTTTTCTATGAGTTTGCAAGTGTGTGTCAATTTGCTGCATTCTAGTTTCTGGTAGTATGCTGACGAGAGTTGTCAATTTGCTTCTTTAATGTATAGTGGTCTTTCCCATAATACAGTTCCCGATCCCTTGTCCGCTGGTTTAATGATCCACTTGGTTTGTGCTTTAAAGTCCCGAATTGCATTTCTTTCTGCGGATGAAAGGTTGTGTCGTGTATTCTTTGGTGTGATATTGTATAAATCCATGCGGAGATTGCGGATGAGGTTTGCTTCGGAGTCTTTGAGTACGGATAGTCGGCATGTCCACGATGTGGTAAATTGTCTTCTGATATTTTGGTATGCTTCTTTGTCATTGTTCGTACGAGAAGATTGTTTATCACTAAACCATATATGGTTGGTTATTTTATTTAATATTGTATCTACTTCCGATGTCCATATGTGGTGGTTCCAGGCATTTGGTGTTGGTATAAATTTGAGTCCTCTTTCTAAGAGTTTTAGCCAGGTGTCAGGTGCTGTTGATTTGCCAATTATAAATGAGTTTTCAATCCTCCCACTTTGAGTGTCCATATTTGTTATGTTACTTCTTGGGTTGTGTCCGTCGTCTCAGTTTGTTTTTCTGGCTCGTTTTGTTTTGGTTTTTGTTTGGTTCTATTTCTCTGCATCCATGGTTTTTCTTTGCGGTTTTCCCTTCTGCTTGTTTCTGCCTTCTCAGTGTTTTTCTTCCTTAGACTCTGGGCTAATTCTTCCGTTTCCAATATGATTCTGCACTTCACGTTTATCACATATTGAGATGTGCTTTTAGACAGTACTTTTTCAAGTCCTTCAAGTTCTCCGATTGATGCTATACTGAGTTCACTGTAGTGGAAGAGTAATGAATCTCTCTGATTGTGATTTCCAGTTGTGCATTGCCTCCTATTGGGTTGATTCGTCGTTGTAGAGAGAGACCCTTCGGTGTTCATTCATTTGTAATACATTTGTTAAGAAAGTTGTGGTGATGTCGTGCTCTAGTGATTTTGCATGGGTTCTGATTCCGCGGTAGGCTAGAAAGATTTGTGAGGTTTTGCATATCTCTTTTTTGCTTTTCGCAATCATCCACAGGCTTACTTCTCGGGCGCTGATGTTTGGTAATTTAATTATCTCATTAAAAGAGTATGCTTCTAATCTGGTTTTGATATCAGCATCCTCGGGAAAATCAGGGTCTGGTGTTGATTTTATGTGTTTTATCAGAACATCTATTGGTGTTTTGTGTAGAGCTCCTCTCAAGTTTTCTGCATTTTCAGTGTCCTCTTGAGTGTCTGGTGTTTCAGTGGTTGTCGGTTCATTTGTGTTTCCCGCAGTTGGTGTTTGGGTGTTTTCCGTCTCTCTTGATGGGCTGCCGTCGCTGTTGGTCCTGTTGGAATCCATAATGTTATTAATCTCCATTTGGTTCACGATTAATGATTCGTTTATACTGTCATTCCTTGTGTTTTCAATGTTGTTTGACATAGGTTTTAGTATTTTACTTGATTTCTTCCCTAAGGAGCTATGTGAGGAGTTACTGCTTAGAGATGCTAGTGATCTCCCTCTTTTAGTGCTTCCTGGGTTGGTATCATAGTCAATGTCAACTGTTTGGTTAGAACCTATTTCACCGTTCATTATACTCACAGCATCACAGTCAGTAGAAAGTGCGATGGTCCAGGCAGCCAGCTTGCGATTTCCTCATTTTCGGCTTCATTTGTGTAAGTTGTTAGAGGTGGTCTGTCTAAAGTTGATACCTATTGTGTTTATTCATTGAAGCTTTGTGTATCCCTTCGGGTTGCCCCGGATTATTTGGATAAATTTAATAAGAGAAGACAACACATTGCCTAATCTGTGTTTAGGTTTATTCCGACATGTTTCGCTTTAGAGCTTCATCAGGGTATATGCCATAGACACACATAACAGCTTGGTTTTGTTAAGCCTAATGCGTTATGACATCACAATTGTTGGTGCTCGACCTAAGGACTTTTATTTCTTCTAAGTGACGCCAGTAAATCGACACTTAGAGAAAACGAGGCAGAATATAAAAAGGTGAAATCTGATTTTTTATGAGTAGACCAAATAGAAGAAGGAGCGAACTATCAAGGAGCGACTCTTCAAGAAGCCCCTCTCCAATTCACCCCCGATCATCCCGGCAATTGAGGAATCTACCTAAGTTCAAGATAGCGATTTTCATTTTGAACGATGTCGAGCTGTGGTTTAATCAGATAAAAATTCAATTTGATCTTCATGACATCACAGACGACGGCGAACGTTATCGACTAACCTGTGCTGCCTTGTCAGGCGAGATCGCATCAGACATTCGAGATGTCTTATTACAGCCTTTCCTCAGTCATAAATACGTTAGCCTAAAAGCAGTTCTGATCGAGCGCAGGGGGCTGACGACACCAGAGCGTGTAAATAAAGTCATCTCAGGCGAGAAATTAGGATCAGATATTCCATCACGTTTTCTCAGACGTCTTCAGAAGACGGTCGGTTGGGGAACGTCAGCAGTTGTCGGCAGGGCCGTCATACGCCAGGCCTTTACCCGACAAATGCCAGCATCCATTCAGTCTCATCTGGCACCGACACCAGACAGCACGTCACTGGAGAGTTTAGCCATACTGGCCGACAGAGTTTTGGCCTCAGAGAACGATGCAAAGGACAGTAGCGTGGGAGTTGCCGATATCCGGTTGAACGACAGCGAGAGATTAATTGAAATCATGGAAGACATTTCTAGGCACCTCAAACAGCTAGAAACTGTAGGCGCAAAGAAAAAACAGTTCAACAGCAAGCAGCAAACTAATCACAGAGCAAACAGAACGACAAGTAAACAAACAGTTTTACCAAACGCAAATGTGAAACCTTTTATTTCCCGCATTGCTAAAAATAATAATAATGGGCAGAATGTTTTACCTGCAAGCCAATCAGTCCCTCGTCTGATAAGGCGCACATGTGCAGAAACTCCTGCGAGTTTGCTTTAAACTGTTAAGCCAGCGCAAGATGGCGAGTAGCGACACTTACGTCTGGCGGGCATACAAGACGCGACATGACTGCGCAGAAGCTACCCTTCCTAAGTTATTTCTCTCTAGGCTATTATACGTTGCAGACAAACAAAATAAATGTAACTACTTGACTGATACGGGGCAGCTGTCAGTGTTTTCCCTCGGTCTTGCGCTAACGGGACCGCGGCCACTGATAGTCTACCTTTAGTTACAGCTAACAACTCGACGATTACAACCTATGGTACATGTAAACGAACGGTTGATGTGGGACTGAAAAGAGAATACCCGTGGACATTTATTGTCGCAGACATTAAGCAACCAATACTAGGAGCTGATTTTTAATACATTACAATCTACTTGTCAATTTACAAGGTTGTCACTCAACCATATAGACGGTATTCATAACGAGTACACAGAACTACCTAATCAGTTCCCGGAACTGACCCGTCCTACCGCGAAGGACGAGACCGTAAAACACGGCATTACACATAAAATCGTGACCAAAGGACAACCTGTTTTCGCGGGACCACGAAGGCTCGCCCTGGATAAATTGGTTACCGCGAAACGCAAGTTCGACAAAATGATATAATTAGGCGTTATAGAGCCTAGCGACAGCAAATGGTCATCAGCACTTCACATGGTTCCTAAAAAGAACAGTAACTGGAGGCCATGCGGAGATTATAGGAGTTTAAATGATCAGACGGTGCCCGATAGGTACCAATTCCACATATACAAGATTTTACACAGCGTTTAGCTGGGTAAAAGATTTTCTCTAAGATAGATTTAGTGTGGGCGTATCACCAGATTCCTGTCGAACCGTCTGACATACATGAAACCACGTTTAAAACGCCTTTCGGCCTTTCAATTTTACCCGGACGCCGTTTGGTTTACGAAATTTCGGTCAAACGTTCCAATGATTTATAGACCAGGTTACACGCGGACTCGATTTTGTTTTCGAATACTTGGCGACTTCCTAGTGACAAGCCCCAATCATAAGACCCACAGGAAACATTTACAATTTGTATTTAAAAAAATTGCCGAATACGGGATTATAATAGGTCCGGAGAAATGCCATTTTGGAACGACCGAACTGAGTTTTTTATGGCATTACGTTAGCTCTGAAGGCATCTCCCCCACCTACCGCTGTGGACACGATAGTAAATTTCATTTAACTGGGGAAAAAGGAAGCGTTGTGCAGATACTTGGGCATGGTGAATTATTACCATCGATTTATTCCCTACTGTGCGGAGAAATTGACACCTTTGAACAATTTACTGACGGCAGCCAATGAAGGACAGACCAGGTTATCGTCCAAATCTAATTTCGACCTACTTTGGACCGAGAGTGCAAATTTAGCATTTATCGAATCAAAGCAAATGCTGGTGAACGCGACTTTATTAGTTCATCTGAACCCGTCGGCACCATTGAATATCACGTGTGATGCTAGTGATTTCGCCAATAGCAGAGACACGTTATAGTGCATTTGATCGAGAGCTTTTGGCAGTTTACGCCACGTAGTCCAGGCGATCTGTGATAAAATATGGCCCAACCCGAAACAAAACAAAACAAAATGCAAAATTAATAAGCGATATACCAAATGAAAGCTCAGAGATGAATGCTTATACACTCTTCTATAACATATGAAAAATATATAAAATAATATATTGAGTGGAACAACTTTTTCTTGAGGGGGGAACTCATTGGCCTTATGTTTATCCGGATATCAAGCGTTATCTGTGATATTTCCTCTGTAAACATCATTATATCAAGAAAAATATCCTGTAGTATTACAAGAAAAGGCGAGGTAGACTATATATGATCACATAAAATAAGAAAAATATACTCTTTTCCAGTACATAATTTTTTTTCAGTGAAACTTCTCACATTTTCCACGAGACACTTAAATGAAATGAAATGAATGGGGTTTTAGGCCACCTTATCGTGCACATGTAGGCTAAAATGGGCTAGGATAACCTCCTGAGGATGGTGAGATGACACTGCCCTCCTGTCTAATTTTAATCTATTTATTCTAAATTTCCAACCTTTTAACTTTGTAAAAATCAATCTGGTGCCGTTGATGTCTCCTCGCCAGACTCATATAATCAATGTCATTAAAATAATTAGCACTTATAGGGTCATATACCACTGCATTCAGAGCAAGCAGTAGAGCAGGTTCAGCTAATGCTTCCTGCAGGAGCAGTCCACAGAATACATTTCGACACCCAACAATTGCTGTATCTAAAGCTGTGATATTTGATATACACTGATGTAGGAGAAAGAGTATCAGGTTTAGCTGTAGGCCTATGTGTAGCAGCTCTCACACATAGTTTGTCATACCTGAGAACATTGATACAATGAAGAGACATGCCCTTGTACAGACAAACTAGTGCTTTTCACGGAAATGATATCATCTTTATTGGCTCATGATGGACTAACGATAAGACATTTCAGACACAACTTGGAAGGACGTGAATTTTTCATCAACACCGATCCCAAGCCTTTGACTTATGTAATGAACTCAACGACAGAGCGTTTGTCACTTCACCAAACTATGCATCTGGCTTATATCGCAGAGTTCACTACTGATATTACAGGGCTGTTAATTTGTCGCACATTCGCAATTGGGTGCGAATTGGTCACGGAAAAGTGCGCCAAGCAAGGATATACATTTCTCTATTTGTGCGAATTTAGTTTCTTGGTGCGAAAATTAATTTAGTTGCAAACTTTAAAATAATAAATTAGAGTCTAATTCGACAAAAATAGGATCATTCTTCAAAGTATCAAACTTTGGGACAGGGAGTATTAGGCTTATAATTATAGCCTAGGCCTAATGGATCTAGTCGTATCTGACTGTGTGTTGTATAACATGCATAACGTTGGATCTAGAGTGGCAGTTAGCATAGGCCTACTCTAGGCCTAGCTATATCAATTCAATTCAATTCAGTTAGTTTATTTATGCTTAAAACATACATACATGCAAATAATTATGAAAATGCAAAGGAGACCTGCAAAAGGCTTATGATAAGCCGCTTACATGCAGGCTACCCTTCAATAAAGTAATATATTAGTTTCTAAAAAACTGCATACGTCGCGGGGAAGATGGAGAGACAAAAAGACGGCCAATAATAAAATAGTAACATTAATGCGGAGGGAGAAGCAGACAAATACGAGTGTAGTCTATGTATCAACGCAAAAACAGAGACACAAATTAAATATATTAAGAATGTTAAAATTAGCGGACTGCATGGATATGAAATATAATAATACGATCTTATATAACAACCTTTACCTTGGCCAAAAATAGGGCCAAAGAGGGCCAGCGTCCAAAGTGCACCGTGTATTACGAAACAGCAATTTTTGAACAGATATAGCAGTTTGGTATTAAACATATTGAGCTGTATGCATTTACAAGAAAACATTTAAGATATACTGAAAATTCTTTTCGACTATGAGTTTTTATTTTATCTGTTATTAGGCTGCTTGATTTATTTAAAAAATCCGGAATACAAAAACGCATACATTTTTGAGCAAATACATGTTTTACTCGTGCAACTGAGTAGTTTCTTTTTTGTCTAATGTTATGATGGTAGACTACTGGTTGTAAAGGTGAAGACAAGTTAATGAAATATGCAGGTAAATTGTTATTTATCAGGTCAAAACAAAACGTTAACAGTTGAAGCTTAAACATACCATCAATTTTAAGCACATTTAGCTTCTTAAAGACTGTGAGAAGGCTACGAGAAAGGCTGTGAGGCTGTGAGAGAGGTAACCACTCGAACATATAATTTGCATGGCTTTCTTCTGTAATTTTAAAATTCTTATCTGGTTGATACCCCAGCACTTAAGACCATAAAGTATATGTGGTTTAATCAGCCCATTATATATGGTTAAAAGAATTTCAGAAGGAACCATGTGTTTAAGCCGGTACATAATTCCTATAATATTTAAAATTTTAGAAGCTATTTTGTTTATGTGTGAATCCCATTTTAAATGCTTGTGTATTGTTAACCCTAAAAAGTAAATTCATCAGCAAATTCTATTTTGATATTTTCAATCTCTATATTTGGTATATTCACTTGTTTTTGAGGCATATGAAATACCATGAATTTGGATTTTTTTATGTTGATTAATAATTTGTTCAATTTTAACCAGTCTGCAACTTTTGTCAATTCTAAATTTAAATTTTTGAAAATATAATTACCAAAAACATCTAATGTGGAGTATAAAGTAATATCATCAGCATAAATAATCATCTTAAACAGTTTTCTGGCGTTGCATAAATCATTAATATATATGATAAATAGAATAAATGATCTATTACTGCGTTTGATGAGTTTATCCAACAATTCCACACCATGATTGATGAACATCACTGATTCATATCGTTAAGTGCGCCTAGTTAAAGCTACATATAGAGTTGACTAGGGTCTACTCCGCCCGGGCTACTATGTAGCTCAGATACCATAGACCTTGTAATGCAAGCCTACCCTGTAGCTATAAACGTAGGCTGTAAAGCCTAGCAAATGTTAATTCATTGACTTCTATTTCCCAGATCTCGATGCTGTTTTGCACACATGATCTGTATAGTGTTGGCCTAGTTCCCCAGAAGTCCATAAATCTACACATTACATTTGAAAACAATTATTGAGAAATATTTCAAAACTTTGAGCAACATAATGGACACCTAGCCGTGTGTAACGTTACAACGTCTCTACTCTTTTTTTAATATTTTTTCTTTTAAAAAAATTGTCATTATTTATATCTCAATGTGTCATGGTAATTGATTGATTTGTTTCATTTGTACAAAATGAAATAAATTGCATAGAAATAATAAGGGCTAGGAAATTTGGCCTATCTGTATTAGGTCTCTATTTAAAGCAGGTGGATCGTTTTACTTCATCGAACCATACTATTTAGGCCCACCCCCAGCCTACCCCTATGGATGTTGACTTAGCTGAGCACGTGGGTGGGCTCACGATGTGAGTTCTACTCAGCTAATCAGGACGACTCATTCACCTCCTTTAAAACATCTAATTGGTGCAACATGGGGTAATTTTGTTATCATTTCAAGTTGAGTGGGTCAATATTTAATAATTGACCAATCCCCCTACTATTATCATGATATCAATCTTTAACTTCACCAGAAGCTGACCTTTACATTTTGTTATTCTTCCCATTAGCACCAAGGGCGACATAGATTGCCTATCTCGCTGTGAATATAATTTTAAAGATATTTCTCTTCATTTCATTTGCAATGTTAAAAATTAATTTGAAACAGAAATTGCTAGGTCAATCAAAGGCCTACTGATCTACATCAAAAATGTGCAAATTGCTCAAAGTTAAATGTGCATGCATAAAAAAATGTCAATTTCGCATGATTGAAATCACCTTGCTATCAGCCAACCTTGCTAAGCCCTCCAGAATGTCACCAAAATGCACGAAAATGAATTGAAGTAATTCGGAAATCCCCCTGACCCCCCGATAGAGTTGCTACAAGAAAACAGCGGTGCTACAAATGTTGGGAAAAGTGCTACAAGCATTTTAATTCTGCACACCCCTCTATTAGATACGAGAAAGGAAAAACAAATTTTGTAGCCGAATTGTCGCGACTGTCTGTGTCAGCTGTTGACTGTGATTCTGTAATCAATTATAAAGACTTAAGTGCAGATCAGGCTCTAGACACCGAATTTACACGTTTGAGACATTCACCATCCTCTACTCTGGATTTTCGATTATTTAAAAACCTTCAACGACATATTAGTATGGTGCAATGTATCGACCGGACTCGCAAGACTGTACGTAACTAAGAAATTTCGAGGAGAGGTTTTTACAACACTTCACGGCTTAGAACACCCATCTCATAGAGCCATGAAACCTCTTATAAATACACGTTTTGTGTAGCACGGAATGAGCATCGATATCGCGAATTGGTGCAGATCCTGCACAGGTTGTCATAATAAACCAGTTTTCGGAATGTACGATGAACTGACAGAGAGGTTCGATCATGTACACGTCGACCAAGTCGGGCCTTTACCATATTCCGATGGTTTCAATTATTTGTTGTCATGCGTCGACTAGGTTTATTGTGGAATGACAGGTTGGCTGCATTGCGCGAAAATTCGACTGCATGGATAGGCCTACAACTACGAAGGACGGTCCAGAATAATTCTCCCACATCTCCTGCGCTTTCTTGCGCGTTTAGACGTGTTTGGACGCGCCAATGGAAAGGGTTTTTTAAATACATTGAAACTGTATCAATAAATAGCTAAGTCAGTTGGACGAGACAACATGAGTTTTTGCACGATTTTTTTAAGTGACATTTGCTAAAAGGATCGGAACTACATAAACTCAGAGAGTTTGGTCATTGCCGCGCTCATCGACGTCCCCCAACACCCCATGCTGTAATTTCACTATGACATTCTGATTATTCATGTTATGTTGTTATACTTTTTATATAAACGTACGACACGGTACTACCTGGACGGTCTTGTAGACTAAACGTACTTTAACGATTTCTGCCTGTCACCGTTACCACAAGCATAGTTTTTAGATACACGTTGTCACTTAGCCCGGGGATAATGTGGTGACGGCGACACTCGTATACCGTCTCCTCGACCGAACTTGTTTTAGGTTGGTTTTGGGCCGAGCAGAATCAGGGGAAACAAACCTTTGCTACCGCCCAGCCTTGAGCCGCGCTGGAAATCCCGCCATTCTCGACCATTCCAATCTGATTCGCCTTTGGAGACATATGTCTAGTCCGCCGCTCGTTTTACCGGCCATTATGGCCTGATCATCACTCTCTGTGGCGAGGTAGCACATGTATTTGACACTCTCTGTGAACATCATTAAAGAGAAAGAAAAAAATCATCCTTTTTACAAACTTTCATTTATTAACCCCTGCTGACCAGACAGGACTTAGAAGATATAGGTTTGGGCATGATGGATTTTCCCCGTACCATGCCGCCCAACACACCTATATATCATCAATTTCTTAACATGAACTGAATGAAAATGTTACATATTAGCACGGCTTGATTATTTAGATCCTATATACAGGCCTAATAATTCTTTAAATTACCTTGCTGCACGTTAAAATTGTATTATGCCTGAATATAACAGCATACTTGTATTCTGTCGATGAATATTAAACACAATTAGTTATCAATCAAAATCTCTTTAGACTTTTATTTAAAGTTAACATGTTGAAGGTATATAGATATTAACTGGCTAAACTATCCGATGAGGCTGATAAATGCGAATATAAAAGTTGTGGCGAGGTTATTCAGCCCCCCGTAGCGAGGTTAACAAATCTGTGGCGAGATCACCTTTGGCGAGGTTACCTTGTGGCGAGGTTACTCGTATCCTATATTTTTACTGACGTCTGGGGACGCCAGCAATTATATACAGCCTCACCTAGTGAATATTGCTTATTTCGTCACTAAGGTGTCTGACCCGGAAGTAAATGATTTGGGTCCTTGGATTCCATAATAATGCTAACACTAACAGTTCACAATATTATTTTCTGTTTTATATATCCGCAAACTGTGATATAATGCGTGGCGTGTATCTCTGCTATGTCTAGGATATGGTAATTTGACGTTTTGACATTGTATGGCCTACAATATAATAATTATAAACATGTCAACGAAGCCACATGCCCGAATTGTTGTGACTCTTAATCAGTTAATGTGAATTGTGATTGTGAATGTGAGTGTGACTGACTGTCAGTGTCACTGACTGAGGGGTGAGTGAGTGGTGAGTGACTGAGTCTGACTGCAGTGCCAGTCGCCCAGTGACTCTCTCTCTCTGAGACTGAGTCAGTCAGTGAGTGGCTCTGTCAGTCAGCAGGTAGTCAGTCAGCAGGTAGTCAGTGTCAGTAAGTGACGAGTCTGAGTCTGACTCGGCACTCTGAGACTGAGTGTGTGACCCTCTCACTGTCAGTGTCACTGTCAGTCAGTCACAGTGTGACTGTGTCTGTGAGTCTCAGTCTGTGACTCACTGTCTGACTCGACTGACTGTCTGTGAGTGTGAGTGACTGTCTGTGACTCACTGTGACAGTGACACTGACTGTGAGTCACTCACTCTCTGAGACTGAGTGTGTCTGTGACTGTGTGACTGTGAGTGTGACAATGACAGAGGAACCTGCTTTCGGTATCAAGTCAGTCAATTCTGCAGCGATTGTCACAAAATTTTGTAACCATTAGTAGGCCTATCTATTCATTTGGCAACAACCCTGAAAATTTTGCAAAATTCCATTTCGCATTTTAAAAATTGACATTTAACGCAATTCTGAGAATAATCCGGAATAAAGTTAATGGGTTTGTACATGTTATAGAGGAGCGTCATACATAGCAGGCATTTACTACATGTCAAATAGTCTAACTTTTGAAATAGGTCTATACAATATTTTTTCAGGAAATTTTCACGATCGATGCTGAATGACTGGAGAATAGGGTTTACAAAATTTCATGAAAATCGCGTGAGAATTGTCTGACTGGATACTGAAAAGCTAACTTTCCTTTTGGACCATCATCCACCGCTGGACAGACTTTAAGTCCAAGGGAGACTGCCTATTTCTCCCTGGTCAGATAATCCTAACATCAGTTAGTTAGGTATGTCAGAAGAAGTCATTTTGGTGTTTTTTCTCGTGTTTTTTAGGATTTATGTGAATTTGTGTACACTGCAATAAAAGACATTTTTTTTTTTTAATTTGTTTGTTCTTTTTGCTCGCTAATATAACTGGTAGAAATGAAGCCATCATTGTAAAATTAAAGGAGTTATTTGTTTTGAATGGCACTTTTATCACCTGTTCTGGGGGTTCCCATCATTACATTTCTCGCAATTACGAAAAATGACGCCAGCTCTCGCCTTTAAATTCATGATAGCTGCAACAAATGGTTAAAGAGGTTTTAAGTGGAACCGGCATGCTGTGGCCCCTTCTGATAATTTTTTTACACATTTTTCAAATTCTTGTTAGAAAATGCAAACAAATTAAAATAGACTATGTCCACTGCCCTATGAGGAAGTTTTGGAAGACATCATTAAGACCATTTGGACAGAACAATGTGGGAATCTCAAAGAAATGAGATACCTGGGGAAGGCTGCACTAGTTTATCCAGGGTAAAACCTGGGTGAAGTTTTGTTTGCCTGCCCTGCCTGCACTTCCTCATGGGGCGCACCGAGGGTAAAAATGGAAGTTCCATAGCGATAAGGATGAGAATCCATCAAAATTCTTCTACTTCCTTGACCCCCTCGTGGACTTGAAAAAAATTAAAAAAACAGGCCGGAGGTTATGCCCAAATTTCTGATTGTTATGTGCATATGTGGTATATTTGCTAACTAGTGTTACTGTATTGCGGGGCACTCATTGGGTGCCCTGGTGTATCTAAAAACAAAACTCTCAACAGCGGCAACATCTCAGTAGTTTTCTTCATCCGCTTCAAAAAGTTCAAGTGTCTGGGTGATGTTTTGGATTCTGTTGCGCTCATAACAATTTGCAAGGTGCCATCTTTTGGACGTTTTTTATAATTTAGCTCAGATTTTGATCTAGCACAGCATTTTTCTTGCTCAGTGAAAACTGTGGAATGTGGTCAAATATTTCTTCTAGTATGTCGGCAGTTGAGAAAAAAAGGCTCAGCATAATTTTATTTGACAATTTTAAAATTTATTGGATCTACCTACCTTAGTCAGAATACTCTTCAGCAGTTGGGGACGCCTTTACTAAACTTAAGGCTTTACTCTTTAGGCAAAGATATATTGATAAAATAATTAGAAAAAATTCACAGATCAGCAGCAAAATTTGTCACCCAAAATTATAATATAAACAAACTGCAAGTGTGACATCTCTCATTCAGAACTTGGGCTGGACTGCCTTGAAAACAAGACGTAAAAATTCTAGACTTTTAAGCATGTTCAAAATTTTAAATGAGCTAGTTGAAATTCCTATCAATGACCGTTTTTTCCCAGCAGATAAAAGAACACGTGGTGAGCACAATCAGGCCATCTTAGAGCTAACACCACACTGGGACAATTTATTTTTGGCATCAAACTATCCCTCATTGGAATTCTCTTCCGGCAGTAGGGTGAACAGTCAATTTTGAAAGTTGGTTTGATCCTCTTTAAAATGCTTTTAAGTTGAATAGAGCTTGTTCTCCCATTTGCAAAATAGCTAGGTTCATTTTCAGAAATCGGTCCAGTAGGGCCTAGATCTACTGGCAGTAGTCTATGCCTAAGCTAGATCCAAAATTATGCCTTTATGTTGAAAATACTTTTAATATAAAAAGCTTAAACAAATGGCCTGCCCTATAATTTTATTAATACACTATACAATAATCATGATAATGTTATATTTGAACGGGGCCTTAGCTTAACTAGTATGGATGTACTTAGTCTATGGGGAACAACACACACAAACAAGCAACTTTGAATTGTGATAATTTTATTTATAAAATTAGGCCCAATGTTAGCTCTTGAGGCTAGACTAGAGGCTAGAGCTTAGAAGAAGCCATAGAGTCTATATAATCGCCGTCAAATTCAAAGTGATCAACCAGGATCGCATGATATTCTGCGATTTCTCCGTCAATTTTGAACTGATTTCCTTGAAATTTTGCAAAGGCCATTTTTTATTCAAATCATAACAGCCCTGAAAATTTGGTGTAATTAATCTAGGCCCCTAGCATATTTCAAAAGCTAGACCATTTGACATGTAGTAAATTAAAATTTTGACATCCCTCTATAACCCCATTCAACTAATTCTAGAATTTTATTACATGTCAAAAGGTTGAACTTTTGAAATATTTATTATAATTTTGCGTATTTTTTATAGCTGTTAGGATTTCAGAAGAAAATGGCCTTGGCAAAATTTCAAGAAAATCGGTTTAAAATTGACAAAGAAATCGCAGAAAATCATGCGATCATGGCTGATCATTTTTAATTTGACGGTGAGTATAGTTATTAGGGCATTATGGAATATGGTAGCAGGGTACTTGGAGCAATAAAGACAAAAAAAAATAATGATTGCATTGCTAATTTTTTTGTACTGAGACATTAAAAATGCAAAAAAAAGGAATTTATCGACACAAAATTTTGCGTGTCTTGCGCAAAATTTAATGTGGGGAAGCAATTTAGAGACGCGATGACTTTTTTCTCAATGAAATTTGTTCAATGTTCAATATTTTAGCACTACTTGTCTAGGCCTACACCAATCACCAATATAATAAACCAGCAGACATGATATAATGACTCTAATACAATTCTAGTACAAAATATGTGGGTTTGAAGAAGCAATCACTTTTGTCAAAAACCAGCAAAACGACTCTAGTCAAGTTTTACGAAAAATGTCATAACTTTGTCAAATATTATTCGATTTTGTCGAAATTTATCTTTTTGTGAGTTTCATAGAGTTGCGTACATATTTATCCAGATTTGTTTAGACAGGGCTTGAAATAAGGCCATTCCTTCAGTCCGGTACTGCCAAAAATGTGCAGGAATGGCAACAATTTTTACTAGCTCCGATGAACTGGCAAATTTTAGGCCATCCTAGGACAAAGGCCATTTCTAGGAATGACAGTTTTTTACTAAGGAATGGCAGTTTCCTTGACTTGCCAGTCCTGTGGATTGGCTTGCCCCCAACAATTATTTCCACTCCTTTTTTATTCTTTTTTTTATGTCAGTATTAGACAATCACAAATTGCTTTATGAAGTTAAAAAATGTCAACTTGAGGTTGAGTCACAATTTTCAACTTAAAAGTAATGTGTCATGTTACTTCATAAAAATTTAAGCACATACTAACTTCAGACACTGGTATTCATTCACAGATTAGCTAATATTCACCACCAGGGTTCATAACATTCATCGCCACTGTTTGTACTGCCGCATCCAGATGTGTGGAAAAACCCCACTTCTTGGCCTCAGATAGAGTAAAAAAGGCCATCCTGGAAAATATGTTTGTTTCTAAATTCCGACCACAAAAAATAGCGGTAAAATATACCGCATGGCCTTTTGTGCAGTAAAAGAAAATATTTCCGCCCGCACATGTCCAAATCAGCGCACAAACAAAGTTTTTATTGCAGTCAAATACAACGTTTTTATTGCTGTCAAATTTTGGATCACGCTTCTTTCTGTAGAATCCTGGGATTCGCCTTGCTCACGTTGAGAAAATGGCCGCCCATCATGCCCATGCTGAGGAAAATGAGGATTGTGTTCTCTGTTTTTCCATTTTTTCTCAAAAAACAGCGTGTCTTGTACAGAATAGAATTATTCATGCAAAAATGATTGATATCAATACAAAAATTAAAAACACTTTTGCCGCAATCCTGCATGGAATTTTAAGCAGTCTAAAATAAAACTTGTCTCATGGGATTTTTGACAGTCTGAAAGAAAACTTTTTCTGACCTACTGCATAGAAAATTTCGCACTATGAAATCGGAAACAAAGATATTTTTAAGGATGGCCAGAACCCAATTCATGTTATTAGCACTGACGCTTCTACCGTAAAAATATATTTATCCAAAAACACAAGTCTAATTTTCATACATGTATGCACTGATATGGTTATGAATTGATAAGAACTTTTAATATATTTGACAGTTTCTCTAAAGGGCAAAGAGTGTTACCAACACTAACTTTGCACCTTCCCCATTGCATCTAACCAGATAACAAGCAGGATGTTACGTCACCTTGTCGCCCCATGTTAACTCTTAGTGCACTGCATACGATTTTTGAACAAATGTAAAAAAAATCGATCCCGGTTTGGACACATGAAATACAATACAATTTATACATTTGAGGAAAATAATGAGTTCGGTATTCAGAGTAGACAGGTTCCAGTTTGGAGAGGGTTAATTAGTATTGTTTTGAGTGTAATTAATTCGGGACCAAATAATCAATCCGGTATAGACAGGATTCGGGTACGGTATGTACAGGTTTATTGTTTGAAAATAGGATGCCAAATTTGAACCCTTTTGTCAAAGTGCCAGTAATCACACCTAAATCATTTTTGTCAACACAAAACAAGAAAATTTTAAGAAATGAGCTTTAAATTTGTTATGTATTTATCCTCATGCTGCTGGGACCATTATATTTACTAGCTGGCACAGGTTCGCTGCCAACTACAGCAAACTATCACAACAGTGATTCCCTTCAAGAAACGCTTGTAACACTAGTTACATTAGCTCCCGCCGTCACTGTAGGTGAGACGGAGGGAGCTATGGATTCCGCCTCCGTTCTGTTTTTTACCTCTTCTTTTGCCTATAACTTTGCAAGAAAATAGGCTAGGATAACAATTTTTGGTATGTGGGTTACTTCCAGGTGGATAATAGACAGGTTAAAATATTATTAATCGAAATTCAATATGCAAGGTCGCAGAGGAGAAAATGATGATGTTACGGCGGTGGGCCGTCCGTGAACATTTCGTTTCTGGAGCATATCTCTGAAAGTACTTGTCTGATTGTCTTCAAATTTTACACACAACACCTCTAGGTGGTCTAGTTGTGCTTTTTGGGGTATATGACCTTTTACCTACTTTTGGTTCAAAACTTTGACCTATTTAGACGTTTTGACACACACTTCGTTTCCGGAGCAGATCTCGAATAATACTGGGCCGATTACAGACATATTGGACATACATTAAAGTTGACCCAGCACTTTGACCTTATTCATAACATCGGTAAATCCGACTGAAATATTTCGCGGGATATCATGAAAACCGTTCAAGATAGGTATACCATTATTATAAAACTAATTGTAAGGTTTCAGGAGGGGATGCATCTTGAAAAATTTCAGGTCGATAAAATTCAAAATGGCCGCTCATCGGCCATTATTCACCTCGACAGGCCTGATATTGCGGAATATCATGAAAACCGCTCAAGATAGCTACACCATTACTATAAAAAAAATTGTAAGGTTTCAGGAGAGGATGCATTTTGAAAAATTTCAACTTGATCAAGTTCAAAATGGCTGCCTATTGGCCATTATTCACCTCGACAGGCCTGATATTGGGTAAACCATGCGGGATAGCTAAACCATTACTATAAAACAAAACGTGAGATTTCAGGAGAGGATGCATCTTGGAAATATCGACTTGAACAAATTCAAAATGGCCGCCTTCCGGCTATTATTCACTTTCACATGGCCCTTATTTGGTAAACCGTGCTAGATGGCTAGAGCATTACTATAAAACAAAATGTGACATTTCAGGAGAGGATGAATCTTGAAAAATTTCGACTTGATAAAATTCAAAATGGCCGCTTATTGGCCATTATTCACTTTCACATGGCCGATATTTGGTAAACCGTGCTAGATGTCTAGACCATTACTATAAAACGAAATGTGAGATTTCAGATGAGGATGCACCTTGAAAAATGTTGACTTGATCAAATGCAAAATGGCCGCCTTCTCGGCCATTATTCATTTTCACATGGCCGATATTTGGTAAACCGTGCTAGATGGCTAGACCATTACTCTACAGCAAAATGTGAGTTTTCGAGGGAGGATGCACCCTGAATTTTTTTAACTTTTGAATTCAACATGGCCGACAATCAGCATTATTTACCTCGATAGGCCTGATATCAGGTAAACCGTGCTAGATAGCTAGACCATTACTATAAAACAAAATGTGACGTTTCCGGAGAGGATGCCTTTTAAAAACTTTCGACTCAATGAAATTCAAAATGGCCACCTATCGGCCACTATTTACTTTCACATTGCTGATATTTGGTAAACAGTGTTAGATAGCTAGACCATTACTATAAAACAAAATGTGAGATTTCAGGAGAGCATCTTGAAATAAATTTAAAATGGCCGCCTATCGGCCATTATTCACTTTCACATGGCTGTTATTTGGTAAACCGTACTAGATTGCTAGACCATTACTGTAAAACAAAATGTGAGATTTCAGGGGGGGATGCATCTTGAAAAATTTCGACTTGATCAAATTAAAATGGCTGCCTTTAGGCCATTATTCACTTTCACATGGCTGTTATTTGATAAACCATGCTAGATGGCTGAACCATTACTATAAAACAAAATGTCAGATTTCAGGAGAGGATGCATCTTGAAAAATTTAGACTCGATCAAACTCAAAATGGCCGCCTATCTGCCATTATTTACTTTCACATGCCCAATATTTTGTAAACTGTGTTAGATGCTAGTCCATTACTATAAAACAAAATGTGAGGTTTCGGTGGACGATGCACCCTGAAATTTTTTAACTAGTCTCTATCGAATTCAAAATGATCGTAAATCAGCCATTATTTACCTCGATTGGCCTGATATCGGGTAAACTGTGCCAGATAGGTAGACCATTACTGGGATACTGATTAGGATCATTAATTTCAATGGAGGTTTGCAATCTCTGACAGACTGTCTAGTTCT
Source organism: Flabesymbios commensalis (assembly GCA_964017125.1). Lineage (NCBI taxonomy): Eukaryota > Metazoa > Annelida > Polychaeta > Terebellida > Flabelligeridae > Flabesymbios > Flabesymbios commensalis. The sequence goes on from OZ024902.1 coordinate 36,107,674, forward strand.
TATCTTCCTCTTAGACTGAGTCTCTTAGACCAAGTTGTCTTGCGTCTTGATTTTTGACCTAGCCCAGGTCTACATTAATAACCCTACACAAAATTGCTTAAATCAAATTCTAATTCGGAGCGGCAGCTCCTGGACTTATGTAGTCTTGTTTGATCTTAGATTGTTTCCTTGTCCATAAAAAATGTCCACATAAGTGTAGTTGTTGTTCAACATGCCACTGCTTTGGTTCCACTAGTTACATGTACTTTGTAGGTTATGATAGTTAACTTTATCGAGTGACAGTTTGTGTGACAGAACAAATGAAATGAGGATATTTTAAAAAATAAACCATAAATTTACAAAAAAACATGACTTTTTAGTAAAAAAAAGATTTAACCCTTTATCTAATTTTTTTAGATGTTCAGCCACGCAAAGTTGTGTCTCGCTACCGCGACCCTGACAACTCTGAGTCTAAGTGCCTGAAAATTAATATTTGTTTTAATTAAGCACAAATATTTGCAAATCTTTATGTTTCTAAAACACACTTTTCATCCCCAATAACAGTGATTTGTTTGACTAATAAAACAGATTAAAAATGACAAAAGTCGTGATCAGCAGGATAAGGGTTAAAATGTTTTCTCTATTTTGAGTGGTTAATCTTGTGGGTAAAAGTCATCAAATGTATTTTTCCACAAATTGTTTGAGGTGAACTATAATTCAAAAAAATTCTTTTTTTTTGACTAAAAACTGAAGCAGTCTTCAATATTTTAGTTCAAATGTGACAAATTTTGTAAACAAAAACAGCTTTAAAAAAATATGTACAAGGCCTAAAAAAAATAATTGTTGGTTTCCGATTGGTTGTGAAAATAGAACAGGGTGGTAGCAACTTTATTTTATTTTTTATATTTATTTTATTTTTCTTCTAAAATTTATTCAGGGTAGGCAGGAAAATTATTTTGTTTGATTATTTTATTTTTTTACATTACTTTTTCCTCAATTTCCTTGCAAGCATTGATACGGTTCAAGGATTAAAAGGTTAAAAACCAAAATTGAACTGAGAGATTTAAACAGCTGACATCGTTATGGGCAGACCCATGCAGAAACAGTCTGCACGAATTGCCCAGTGACAGTTAATTTTGTGGAACCTTGTGATTTTGCGTAGCCAATAATATCTATCTTCCCAGAAAAAAAAACAAGTAGGCTAAATTTGTTGACAACAACATTTGACTACGATTATAAGAGCAATAATCAGCACGAATTGCCCAGTCACAGTAAATTTTGTGGAACCTTGTGATTTTGCGCAGCCAATACAATCAGTCTTCCTAGAAAAAAAACATGTAAGCTAAATTTGTTGACAACAACGTACATTTGACTACGATTATATGAGCAACAATCAGAGTACTTCAAAGAGTCTGTAGCATAGGCCCCCTACTGTCATGTGTGTACCGCTATGTTATAAATTCTGGCTTACACATGTTACAGTGTACACACAACTCTGATCAGCACATGCATGCTTGCCTGCCGAATTCTGGCGTGTCACCCAGTGACTAAAACACAAAATCTTCCGTTTTCCGACATAGGCCTATAGATGTCGTTGAAATCATGTTGCTGAATTTTTTCGGATCTTGGGATGTTGATCTGTCACACTCAACGTCACTTTGAAAACGCTGAATCCTGCAGCAAACAAGTCGTTTTAATTTGATTTGAATATTGAAATAGTTGTTGATATAAAAAATATTTTAGTATGATATTTCTTCAGTTTAAAAATTAGAAAGATTCACATGGCTATTAGACTAGTTACTTTAAGTTCAGCCATAGACTAGTGCTTGCCGCTAATAATTCGCATTTGATACATTGTCATGCAGTGAGCACTGGCATGACTGGTGAGGGGGCCGCGAGGAACAGACGTCGGTGCGCATGAGTGCGTCAAAATTGGAAGTGAGCTGTTCCGTATTTTCATTCTGTAAACAAACACGAGATAGGCCTACATTCGATCCTTGCCGGGAGATCGACAATGACGAAAGGCCCTGGCAACCTTATTCACGGCTAGCTATCCCAAACAAACAAACAAAACATGACGATCGACGAGTTTGCCGCTGCCGATAAACGGACTCGTTTTCTTGTAAAGAGATTGCAAATGTTTTTTCTGTAGCCTAACCGTTCAACGGTGGACGGTCGGCAATATTTTATTTTAATTATTTTATTTTATATTTTTGACAGGCATAAAATTTGATGAGTCGCAAACACCGGCAAGGGTCGGTCGGCAGTCGGAAACCAATAATAATTTTTTTTAGGCCCAAGGAACTTTGGGGTATTAAGGTATTAAGTGGAATTTTTTTATAAAACATGTTTGAAATTTTTACTCCTGGGACAAAATCCTCCAGTCTAGATTACCATGAAATGGCCCTTAAAGGCTTAAATGAGATTAAGTGTGTTTTAATATTGAATAATGAATAAGTGAGTACCACTTTTGTTTTCAGTCTAATGGACAATGGCCTGAACACAGCTATTAGTTGTGGTGATAAAATTGTTTCATACCATGTAATGCTTAACGTTATTTATAACATGTATACTATTTTCTATGCCAATATATTTTTGTCAATGTTGATCATTTCACTTTCAAATATTCAGTATATTTTATTTTTCTAAAAAAAATCATGTTTTGATATAAGGGCACTTTCGTGGTATAGGTTGCATAATTTGTCTCAAAATGTGTTTTTTTGAAGGTGTTTGATGTTGTATTATTCCAACTTTATATGATACAGATATATGTTGTGGATCTTCTAGCAAGTTTTCAGAGCAGCAACTTGACTTAATAAAATTTCAGGCAAATTTTAAATGTCAGATAACCATATTGGAAAATAATTACATTAATTTTCTCAGTGGCTGCAGGAGAGGCATTAAGAGCTCAAATTGACTCTTTTTGTCCATATACTGTTTGACTGGTTCATATTTATTTTAATTGTTAGACAAAAAGTGTTATTATAGTCATAAACGAAAAGATGTCATACATTTTCCAAAAAAAATTCGAGAAATCACACACCTGCCATCCTTTCAATTACTATTAAATAAAATAAAACACTACTTGCTGATCAGGATGAAGAGAGCAACTAGTAGAAGGGTAGGAGCAGACATGTTCGAAATTTCAGGGCAATATTCACAAAATTGACAAAATTATCAGGCGTTCTATTTTAAGAAGTTTCTGTTGTTAAAATGTCCTGGAGAGGACATTTTTTTAACATTTGAATATAGAAACTTAAATTGAGCTGATAAATCAATAAATTAAACCCTATGTACATTAAAAAGTTTATTTGTAAGGAAAAGTGCTGTTGATCACACACATACATACGGGTATACATATGATGTAGTTGAGGGTCATGTAAAATTTAGATTCAATCGCGTTAAACAACGACTTTTTGAAGATAGAAATTGGGCAGTCAATGCCAATGATAAATGTTTATTTATATGTCCCATTTGTTGAAATGCGCTGTACACCCCTTTCAGTTTGAGGGTTGTGAAGGGTAGATTTCACTCCAAAAATTATGCTGTATATTTCACGAGTTTGTTCTGTTTCTCTAAATGTCCTGGAGAGGACAATTTTTAACAGTTGATTTTAAAAGCCTACATTCCAATTCTAATTGGTTAATCCTTCTTTCATTAGCTATTTTAATTGAGAAATACATGTAGTATTATCCGAGCTCAACAAGTGCTGCACATTACTGTTCTGAGATCATTCAAATTTACAGTAATGCTAATGTTAAGTCAATATAATTATAGAAACCACTGGTGCGCATAAAATTTTATTTCTATTATCAGTGATGTCAAGCATTAGCAATGGCTTAGTGATATTATAACAATCATATGATACAGTCTTCAAGTTACGTATAGTAGTGTACCTATACTAATCATCCTGTACCTGCGTTTACATTATCTAATTGTTAAATAATAATGTTCAGTAGACAGCACTAAAACAATTTAAGAATCCATAACATAGGAGGTTGAGATTTAATAATGAACAAATGATCAGGATCAGAGGTCCATCAGGGTGACATGACAAGGATCTAGGGACCTGATCAACCTTGAGATCAGTCTTGAAGCTATCAGCCGCCAGAAGCAAGGACTGACCACTTTGAGATATATTTTGTTTGCCTTTGAGCGGCTGGACCACAGCATCATTATTGAACCGTCATCCTAAACCAGCCACCCATGTCCATTGTGCTGCCGCCCATACTAAGCAATGAATGATGCAGTGTTCAATTTCTTAAGTATTGCGTAGCGAAAAGCTACACAATTTTGGCCAATTGATAATCGAACTTGAAATTGATAACCAAAATATTTCTTCTTCAATGACAGGAAAAACGCGTACAATGTGGAACTTGGTTGCAAATCGCTGTACATACACAATAATTTCAAAACAAATTGAACCCTCTGATGATGAGCTCATTGCTTATGACATAACATATGTCATCGCAATGTATGCTAGTCAGCTTATTGCTTATGACTAAACACACCTATTTACTCTTCTCAGAGCCCCATATAGTCAGGTTGTCAATTCACTTTGTGCTTTACATGCAAGTGTATACTCAATGGAGTTGTGAAAACACCTACAGCACCTCACAGTAAGCCATAGATCTAGCAAGTAAAGAGGATCAAGGGCTTCATCAAATTGTGCTTGATCTCTTTTTTAAACCACCATTAAACATAAAATATGGGTCAAGCTTAGGACAATTTTTCTACCACAACATAGATATTGAAATGGATCAATAAAAACATTTTTAATCCTTTTGGCTGCTAATTTGAGAAATTACAGCTTTTTAGCCCGCATTTTAATTTAAAAAGGTGTGCTATTGCAATTGAAGTTCGGCGGCGGCGGCGGCGTTAACATGCATGGGCGCGATAACTTGAAAAAAATTTCATGTGTCCTTCCCAAATTTGTTATGCATGTTACTAATGAGCAGTTCTCGGACAAGTTCAGTAATGGCTGAGAAAAAAAATCAAAATTGCCGATTTATTGCGATTTTTTGCATTTTGACCTTGTGGGCGCATTAACTTCAGTTCAATACAATGTAATGGCGGCGGGCTATTGTCGAGTGTGCTCTTGTTACTTAGTTAACACTTTCAAGCCTGAATTTACCATTGTCATCTTCATCCACCACAAGCCGCGAATTGCTGTCGCAATTCTCGACTTGTAGTGGATGAAGATGATTTTGATGTGGGTGATAAATTGAAGAAAATTACTATGTATTCGTTGAACAATTTAATCAAAATTTGCCTTCTAAAACCGTTAGCTGTGAAAAAACAAGTATGTTTCAATGGTGTAAAATGATGCTTTAATGCATCGTGAGGGCTTAAAGGGTTAACTTACTTTTTTAACAAACAAACCTTGTTACCGTGGTTACTGTTACCTAAGTGAAATTACAGGGCATTTTGTTAATGATATAAATTCAAACAATTACAAGGTATAATATTTAAATTGATTAATGTATAAAAGGTTATGTAGAACCAGTATTCCTAGTGCTGATATAAAGTTTCCTGATTGCCCAATTTAGAACGTTGTTTGCTTCTAAAGCCATGTTGGCGATCAATTGATCAAAGCAATGCTATATATACTAATTCTCAATATTGCCATACACAAAAGCAGACAGGTGTCACACTACCCTGAACCAGCCCTCAAATAATGTTGCCTTAGAGCAGATGGGTCATTTTGCTTCACTGAAACATAATATTTATATTGAGGCGGACCCCACTCCTGTTTACTCAGTGAAGCATGACAGTCTTAGACGCGGAGCGCTAGCCAACATTTGCACAACGTCTTTTGTTCACAGTGCGACATATGTACAGCATACTAAGCCAATGTTGTTTTCTTGTTGCTCCACAGCTTTAGTCACTGGACCAGCATTTTAACAACATCATTCAAATTTTCCGTCCATCCACGGTTACCCCCCCTCAAAAAGTGCACACATTTCACTATCCTCATTCTTTTTCCACCCCCCCCCCCCCAAACTGCGAGAGTCCTCTCCACAACCTCTTCAGCCTGCAGGAGACCAGCATGGTGCTAAGCATGCCAGGGTGCTCACTGACTCGGTCAATTCTAGACCAGAGCAAGGCTCTAGACAGTGTGTAATGAGCCAATTTTGTGACATAAAATACATAAATCATATTCAACACAAGCGACATACATTCAATGTTAAAATTATGTCCTCTCCAGGACATTCAAGAATTTTATAAAAAATGAGGCACATTATCAGTGTGTCTTTTAAATTTGTTCTGTTTATTATCTGGGTATAAACATGGTTCTATAATGAGATAGTATACAAAACTTGGATGTATCCCGAGAATGGAAGCACATGTTACAACCAATATTGTATAGATTTTGAGGTGGATCCTATGACCAGTATAGGTGGATACAAAATTACTAGAAACTATATTTATTAGTCCTAGCCAGTTGTGTTGACTAAGTGAGTATTGCTACTTCAAATAAGTGTATATTTAGGTTGTTTGATTTTGTTGGTAACCCTGTGTTAAAGTTGTGTCCTGGAGAGGACATTTGTGTTTTTAACATTTCTATATTTATTAGAAATTGTCGACCTCCAAATGTTACAGATTGACCCTTTGTGGTCCATTCACACCGGGTTAATTAATGTAACAACAAAAATGAAACTATAACATACCTCAGTACTTACGGACTTGAATGTCCTGGAGAGGACATATTTTAACGGAAAATTAGTTATTAAGATTTTTAATGTATATAGCATGGGAACTATGCTTTGCCGATTGAATAATTGAGTTGATATTGCTTACTGATAAGCTATATTACAACTACATTAACAGAAAAGTGAAATAACTTTATTATTCTTAGCTGGCAGCCTCCTTTGTCCTGGAGAGGACAAACTCAAAATTTGTTTAACGGAAATGGTATGCTTTGATACAATCCTGCATGGTTTCGCGCACAGACCAGCTATTTAGAAAAGGTTTGGATTGTTTAGTTGATGAGCAACAGTAGTTTATTTTTCAAGTGTGAAACACGTCCATATACTAGATCTTGTAATAGTTATGTTGGTTGCAAATTCCTGAAATTTCATTTGAGACAGCATAACTGTGGCAAATTTGACAGTGATTATTCAATAATTTTGTCAATTTTTTCATCTAGACTCATGAAATTTGGTCTGTAGATGGGCAGTAATGTGTCACATTAGAAAACAATTTGTGTGACTTCTTGATAATCACGATGGGGATCTCTTGAAGAAACAACTGTATTATTCCTGTATGCAACCTATTATGTGAAAGTGCCCATAAGTGCATGCAATTGTTGTCGAATACTACTGGTAAATGAATTTATATACTGTATACATGTATACATAGAGATAGTTTCCATTCCCTCCCCTTATATTATTAATGTTTTCTACCCTAAGTTATGTGGGTGAGGATTCCATCACCAGAAAATGTTACATATCTTTCACCATTTTATATAAACTGTTGTGTGTATCTTTATAAATATAATGATTTGATCCCTGGGTGTAGTAGCTCATAGTGACTTGAAAAAATCAATTAGAACTCCGCTTGGTAAAGCAAGGTTACCAGTCTACTGACAACTGTAGAGATCAATGACAAGTAAAGATAATTGGATATAATATTACATGTTTGTTAATTGGCTGAAACAACCATGTATCAAATGTCAGCAGGAATTTTTTCCGACCGTACCACTCACAAAGTGCATCGACTTGTATATATAATTATAGCAACTCAATCTTAAAATATTAAAACTTGAACCTTGCTGTGCGTCGCTCTAAACATGCTAAATAAATACTTCAATAAATTAACACAGTGTGATATACATGGGTAGAATTCAACTTTTAGACATGCCAATCCACAGGATAATAAGGATAATAAGGAAAAGTCATTAGAAACTGTCATTCCTAAAAATATGTGGGAAAGATCATGCAAGGTGTGTGCTCCTATTAGTTTTAAATCAAAATCAAGGTTTAGTCTGGTGACATGATCATTCATAATCCTAGAATGAGAAGTTACATGTACGGTACATGTATACAATGTGATAAGTTTAAGCATGGATTATCACCAAATAATTATCAGTGTTTAACACTTATATAAACATGTGCATCAAGAAATAGTGTCGGAGGGAATAACACAATTATATTGAATATTCAGCAATTGAATTAATATTAAAGGGTTGAATCTAGAAATGAGAATTTTAAAAATAAACCCATATTTTGAAAAGTATGCAAAATAGCCAGACCATGATTACATATACCCGGTATACCGGTACATATATATATGTATGCTGATGTATACACTATGTAAAAAAAATAAAACTAAGAAAGCAAATTTCACAACAATTATAATTTTTTATTATTTTTTATCAATGGTGTTTATAACCTAGTCTAGTTATCTGACTGTCTGGGGTTGTTTATCTATAGGAAAAGGTCATATATATTTATGTAATTTAACCAAAACAAAAACAACAACACAAGGATTATTCAATATTGTAATGACTATGTTTTCCCCATATTTATTTTTTGAACTGAGCTATAAACAGCTATTTTCGAATATGGCTGCCCAAAAAGCTTGTGGCCGCGATATCCTAAAAACCATTGGCAGTAGAGTACTCTTCAAATTTTTTTAAGGGAAATTATTATTATAATCTGATTATCTTTTGAGAGGAATCCATTAAAAATGGTGAACAGCAATCTTTCTTTTTTGGGGGCAGTTTTTAATGGACCGACCTGGAAATATCTAGCGGAAGGCTTTTAATGTTTTTGTGCCAAAAACAGTCACATCCAATTTTCAATACCGGTATGTCCATTTTTCACAAATAAACCAATTTTTTGTCATTTGAAGCTGCATTAGCAATTCCAGCTTTAATTTAAATGACTGAAAAATAGAAACAAACAATTCAGCAGCACAAGGTATTATGGACTCACCAGTGAATCTACAGCTTGAAATATTTAAGGTACTATTCAAATCTCTCACATTTCAGATCACAATACAGTGTATGTCCAACTGTTGTTTTGCCAGCTGATTCTGAGAGCTGTACAGTTGACATATTAGAAATATAGAAAGATCAGAAACAAGAAACAGTGATAGAAATCAGTGATGCAATTTAAGCGGTGTAGACATCATATCATAAACTGGTTATAGCTAGATTTAAGTACATTTATGAAAATATAATGTGGCATATTATAGTCATTCATCAACCAGGGTGAATGAATTCTGCGAATTCCTTAGTCAATTATCAACTAATTTTTATGAAATTTTACACACTTTTTCCATTCATGTCACGACTACCCTGAAAATTTCTGGAAGTTGTGAAAAGTATTTCAGAAGTAAGACCATTTGACATGTATTGAAATTTAGAGACGAAGCTAATAAATAGGTTGATAGAGGGCGACATTTCCGTTTATTTACTGCATGTTAAATAGACTAACTTCTAACTTTACAATATTTTTTATAGAAATTTTCATCTTTCTAAAAACTACTGTTTGATCATGTTGATAGCACAAAATTTTTGAAGTAACAAGATGATTTGATACATACCATGTATATTTTTTATCTTACTTGTTACAGTATATCCACAACTGTCAACTGCAGCAAAAAAACAATTGAATGTTTTAGTACGGTACATAAATACATGTATATTCATATCTAGAGTATTTCTGTTTCAGATTCCACGAACCAGACCCACAATGTACTATTATGGATACTAGGCAGTTTCTTGCCCCACACAGATAAGGGGCATTTTATCAAGAGTATCATACGAAAGACAATTTCCCCTAGGATCATAAATCTTTTTTCAATGTGATGAAAATGGAAAATAAATATTTACTTTGCTCCAATCATTTTAGTATATCACTACAACCAAGGTGAACATCACACAGCAACAAAATAACGAGTCATTTATTCGGAAAAACAGCAAAATGAATCGATATGTGATTTCCAAACAGCTGGGCGATGGGACATATGGATCTGTCCTTTTGGCTACAAATATTGATCAGAATGAAAAGGTGGCCATCAAAAAGTGAGTACATGGTAAAATTGTGAAGTCTTGTAGTATTGGACAATCATGATTTGATGTAATATGAAAACGAGGCTGTCAGCACGAATTGCCAGACGAGATAACGTGCATGGTCGAGACGTCATACTTTGCACTGTATGGAAAGTAGTTAACTCTCTCAAGGTTTAACATTTAACCCAGTGGTATTTCTTCAGAATTGCAATATGAGTGTCACTGTCTTTAAATAGTTCAACTATTTTTTACATTTAATTATAAATTATGCTAAATTTAGTGATTCAGCTTGAGCCATAATGTTCAGCCAGGCTGATTCTGACGCCTCACATAAAGCTTTTGTAATAAATAGCTAATGTTTTTTTCATTATTGGGTCTGTAACAGCGAGATTGAAGTATTTAATACCTTGTCTCACAAAGTATTTTAGAATTGTAACAAAAATGTTTAACTTTTTAGAATTATCAATGAACTTTCTGGAATCATCAATACTGTACTCTCCATGATCATTCATTCCTACTGGTATTAATTGTTGTGGATTAGGCTTACCGGTACCCAGAAATTTGAAGCTTTCATAATGTAGAGATTTCAATTTAGACTGTTTTTTCTTTGCAGAATGAAGAAAAAGTATTATTCATGGGATGAATGCTTGAATCTGCGTGAAGTTAAAGTAAGTTTTATTAACTTGGCTGGTCCAAGCTATTATTTACCCTATTTTTTAGGACCTCTTGTCGTTAACTCTTTCACCACTGAACTGTTTTTTCAGTCTATATAAATATGGCCAGTCACACTACATAATGAAAAATTGTGCTGAGTATGCCATGCTGTTCTGCTTGTCACATGATCACTACATTGCACATGCGCATTATGCAAATCTGCACATAATCGGTCCAGTTCTGAAACTTAGACATATGCTCACCCCTAGCACTTGTAAGACGAGTTAAAAAAATAACACGGATAGATCAGATTTAAAATGACATTTTTTTCCTTGTAAGCTCAATTGTCCAACTTTTTTTCAGCTCTTATGAGACGCCACTTGGCCATTCCCCAATATGACATTGTGTATACAGATGAACCTCTTATGAACAGCCACCTGTATTGAAAGGCCACTTCTCCAGTTCCACAAGGCTGGCTGCTCAAAGCAGGTTCTACTGTAGGCCCCTACTTAGTTTTCGCTATGTTTTTTGCGAAAACACATTTCTAGTCTAATCTTTGACTCATTTTATTTTGGTTGTTTTAGTCTCTACGGAAGTTAAATCATGCCAATATAGTGAAACTGAAAGAGGTCATCAGAGAAAATGATAATCTGTATTTTGTATTTGAGTTTATGAAAGAAAACCTCTACCAGCTCTGTAAAGACAGGTTAGTGAAATGTAGAGAATGATGTAGAACTTAGCTGATACAGGATTTTGTGCTAATTTTTTGCTGATTATTTGTCCATAGATAAAGGAATATATTAACATAAAATCTTATCATTTTTTTGCTGTGGGGAGAAACATTTTCATAGTAGCTGTCAGTCTGACATTTTGAATTGAAGTGTATGCATTAAATTTAGAGAAATCCCTCCCTGAAACCTCACATATGTATTGTTTTATAATAATTGAATTGTCCAAGCGCCTATTATGCCCTTGCTGTAGGCATAGGCCCACAACGTATTTTGTTTTTCCAATTTACGCCCTTGATATAGGTCTGATATGTTGAAATTATTGCCAGAATGCAAGACGGCATCATTGATCACTATTGTTTTGACAAATTTCCTAGATTTATGGTGAAATAATTGTAGCTGGAAATTCTAGAACACAAAAAATAGCACCATTGAACACTTAAATGTTCTAGATTCTGCCCCCAGCTGGCTGTTTCAGTTTAACACAACTGATAGAGACACAATCAATATTTAAAAATCATGCACTCTGAAACTGCAGCTCTAGAATGGGTAAAAAAAATTAGACTAAATTGCAATGGGGGATTAACAACAAATCGTTGTGTTATCTCATAACCTGATAGTGGAGAATATTTTCTGATTCAGTGGTCTATTTGGTAACAGATCAGCTGAGAAAATTGTTACAGTACAATTAATACATCCTTAAAATTAAAATTCACCTCTAGATTTTATTTTTTGTATTTTGCAGACAGAAGGTATTTCCAGAATCTGTGGTGAGGAATATATCATACCAGGTGCTGCAAGGTCTGGCATTCATGCACAAACATGGTAAGATGTCCTATAATGAGATTGCCAATGGAAATATTATTCATGTAAATCTAATATGTACATTATAATATCAAAGCATAAAAATTCTATGAAATGTTTTGTTAACTGTTTTTAAAAAAATTTTAGGGTTTAATATTTGTTTCTACATGAGCCCAATAACCAATCAGATTTAGCAAAATTTGCGCAAAAAGAACCAATGATGATTCATTTCATTGTATATAAGATCTGTATTTTGCTGCCTAAGAAAACCTAGACTGAGCTGGAAAAATCCTGGAAATGTTCCGGAATTTAAACAGCCCCAACATGTATAAACCTTACATAACTGATCTCCTTTACTGGAAAATGCATCAGCATTTATAACCACAATTTGTTTCTGGCCAAAATGTTGTGCCTGGGTTGTATTGGACAATATGTCAGATGCATTTAAGCCTTTAAGCATCTGACACAGTATCTGGCACGGGTATGTTTTAAGTTGTTTTCATTGAATTCAGATCAAGATGATGATAGTTCAGTTGAGTTACTTCAGTTCCTAATCCACAGTACCATTACTTATGCCGGCTTGCATACATGTAATCAGGGCTCGAAATTGGACTAAATTTCCACTTGTCCAGTCGGACAGCTAGCTAAAAAAATGGACTAGTCTTTCTCGAAAATATCACTTGTCCTTCGTAATAATTGTCAAACAGCGGCACTCATCCACGACAAGCTCCTTGAAACTGAACTCGACCTTCCCAGATTGTTGGTCGTCTCGTACGGGGCCAATTTTGAACCCTGGTAATAGCCATCTGAAGGAGTCGGGAACTGGAATCTTTAGGGCTGATCACAGCTTTACTAAAAGTAGAAAAGAAAATATTGGAATATTTATACTATTCCAATACTATTAAAAATAAAAACAGCTAATAAAGCAATACAGGAACTGTTAAGTTATTATTTAATAAAACAAAATCTCAATAACTAGTAGTCAGGGATTAATGAAATTTTACAATCACATTCACAACAACATAGATGTGCAAAGGATTTTTCGAAGATTGTACCAAAATTAAAAATTAGGTAGATTTCCTCATTCTTTGTTAGAGCAAAACTTTTAAACGATTTAAAGTGGGCGTGGATGTGATATTGGCTTAAGGCCTTATGGTAATTAGATTTATTTAAAACCGGTAAGCATACAATGATTTAATTCTGTGCTTAACACGTGTATTCAAGAAGTGCAAACTCAAAACATGCACAATCGAGAGCAGTGCTTCTGATCTCTCATCATATCTTCCATTCTGACGTCAATCTTTCTCCCCTGACGAAAAAACATTTTATTCTGACAACAATGATTGTTTATTAAAAAATAGTTGATTAATAAAAATTTCAGAAATAATTTCCAAAGATATTTGTCAGTGTTTTTCGTTAGTGAAAAATGAGTTGTTTCAAGGCTTGAAATGTACCTTCATATTTCACTAGAAGTCACCTAAAGTGGGGATGCCCCCGGACGCCCCCCTTCCACTGGTTACGACAGCCTTTCGTGGGCGTTTGCCGGAAACCACGCATGCGTGCTGACTCCCAACACCAGGTTTGGAGTCAGAATCTCCGTATTGCCCGACTCCCAACTTTTTTCAGAGCCAGATACACTGGAGAGACTGACCTGTGTGAGCGGTTGACCTGTGAGCGATTTAGATTGTGTTTGCATGATGCAATATACATCGCGTAACATCATCATGACATGTTATGATAATAAGAACTTCTTTTTCAAATACTGCTGCCCATAAAGCTTGTGAGCGTGATATCTTACGAACCATTGGTTGGATACAAATTTGATGTTCTATGGTATTTCTAATCATCCGATTAACTGTTGGGAATAATCCATTAAAAAAAATGTCTGATGGCAGATGCTTCATGGCTGCACAACATCATACACCAATCTTGCTTCACATCATCGTTCTTACCTTCAAATCAGCTTTCTTGTCTTTTGTAGTACTGTACATAGCCTCTGAATCATTACAGATTTTTTTTGCTTGTGGGGAATATTTTGCATATAAAATTATTTGAGAAACCACACCACCTTTTTAAGGTTTCTCAGGGTTTTTGTTTTTTAATATATTGCTACATTAAAAAATAGATTTGCACTAAAAATTGTACTAGAAAATAACCGATTAATTACAAATGTGTTTCTGATGCATTTTTGCAACAGGGGGGAATTTTTTAATTTCTACATGTATTCTTCTCCTCATTTTCTTCATAGGTTTTTTTCACAGAGACATGAAACCAGAGAATCTGCTGTGCAATGGTCCAGAACTGGTAAAGATTGCAGATTTTGGGCTTGCTCGAGAAACACGGTCACGTCCTCCCTATACAGACTATGTGTCGACACGATGGTAAAATAACATATTCTTTAAGGTGTCAATAAATCAAATTTTACAATCTTAAATAAGACAGTGAATATTTGTGATTAATCTGCATTTAATCAGTTGCATTGCACATTTTCCAAAAGTGCAGAAGTTTCAAAAATAATTCCAGATATGAAAAAAATTGAATTTCAACCAATAAATCAACAAACATACATTCATATACATGCAAAGATGCATATTTTTTGATAAAATTAAGCTTATGGAGTTTTTTCTAGGTTTCCATTTTTTACTAGTTTATATTAAGCACCTATAGGGAACTATACAATGAATGGGCATCCGATGGCATATTTATGTTTGATAGGTCAAACAGACCTAGATCTACCCACCTATACAGCTATAGGGTTTTTTGTAGCTTTTTTATGTTTGACCTTTGGTCACCTATGGTTACTTTGAGAGGTGGAACAGAGGTCAATCACACTTAAATGTCTTATAACTTGAAAACTATTTAATATAGGGCAATAGTTTATTCACCTATGGGAAACAATAGAATTGGCATCCAGTGACATCTACATTTTTTACTTCCCGTGTCCTTGCGAGGTCAAACAGATGTCAATCACACTTAAATGTTGAAAAAATATGTAATATTGGGCTATTGTTCCCATTTTCACCTATGAGAATCCTATAGGTATCCAGTATCATCTATATGCTTAACCTCTGACAGTACAATATATTTTATACAATATATTTTACAATATTTTACAATATATTTTAAATATATACATATCGTGCCACCCAATCCTATCTAGTTGTATGTATTTTTTTATGGCAGTACAAATAGAATAGCTGTATTACACAGTCATTTTCAATTTACATGGCAGCCATTTTGAATTTATATCATTTTCAGACATTTCCTCTGCAACAATGTTGTGAAATTTTTGTAATGAATTTGATGCATGCTATTGTCATTTGAACAAATTTGAACGAATCATATACTCATTTTCAATTATTGGTCTGTACTCAATCCACTTTATTATCTGCTTCCTTTGTTCAGCAGTGGTGCTAATAAAATCACAAAAGCTTAAGGTTTTTCATCAACAACACAAAAATAGTCAGCAAATTTTATCTGTAATATGAAATCCTTTATGAAGATTTGTTATTTCAGGTATCGAGCACCTGAGGTTCTGCTTCGGTCTACAAGCTACAGCTCACCTATTGACATTTGGGCACTCGGTTGTATTATAGCTGAAGTTTACACATTACGTCCTCTTTTCCCTGGCAGTTCTGAAGTTGATGAAATATTTAAAATTGTGGCCATCATGGGAACCCCTAAAAAAGTAAGCTTTCATTATGAATAACACCTTGAAATTGATATGAATTATAACCTTTTCACCACTGGCGACCCTAGAATCACACCCTGGAGTCTCGGGAGCATTTCACCGATTATGGCAATTACGCCTTTAGAACTGGAATGGTTCAAAGGGAAAACCTTTTTCAGTGGGCTACATATTTAATTTGTGATGCTGCAGATGTTTGTTTTTAAAGTAGCAGCAAATAACCTCAAGTCTCAAGATCCGGTGACAAATCTTGGTATATTCAAATTATTTTAAAATAATTACCATTTATGTTGAAAATATGTTATTCATGGTTCCAAGAATCAATAAGATGGTAGTACAATTAGTACAATTTACTACTATCTTAATTACCATTTAGATCAGTCTACAGGAAAAACATTTCTCAGTAGTCTTCATGGATCTCTAAAAATGATAATTATAATATATTACACTATGGGACACTTAAAAGGCTTTGTGTTGAATACATTATGATTTATATCTATTTGACATCCTGATGTACACAATTTTACTTACAATTGCATATTTGTACGATTATTGTATATAATTGTGTATATAAAGCCTAATAAATAACAAAAAAAATTTGAAAATACCTGTAAGGGTTATAATATCTGCTCAACTATATATCTACCATTAAGTGTCTGTCGTATGTATGATACTTTGCAACATTTCAGTTGCTACATGTACTACATCTACAGTGGTTCTTGTTGCATTTTTCAAACAGGAAGATTGGTCAGAAGGTCATCAACTTGCTGCAGCTATGAATTTTAGGTTTCCACAGGCGGTAGCAACACCTCTACGGCAAGTTATTCCCAATGCTAGCGTAGAAGGCTTAAAGCTCCTACAAGACATGTTACTCTGGGATCCGAAAAAAAGACCCAATGCAAACCAGGTCGGTAAAAGTAAACATTTGGGATATTCAACCTTTAACCCTTTCAGCACGGGGACCGTCTTTATACGTCAGAATCTGACGTCTGTAGACATTTATGATGTTAAAATTAAACACAACCCTTTGATCTCCATGGTTTATACAAAAATAATTCACTATTGTAAAGGTTAATGTGCTAATTTATATAACTCAAATTTACAATCATATTAATTAATGCTTATCACATATATAGCCGTTTTGAGCAGTTCATCATTGTGACTTGTTCACCCTTTGAAGCCTGAATTTACCATTGTCATCTCCATCCACTACAAGCCGCGAATTGCTGTCGCAATTCTCGACTTGTAGTGGATGAAGATGATTTGAAATGTGTGAAAATTAAAGAAAAGAAAATTAAAAATTACTATGTATTGGTAAAACAATTTCATGAACATTTTCGTTTAAAAAACCCTAGTCATAGGGAAATTAAGTCTGTTTTCAGGGAGGTGAAATGATGCTTTAATGCATCGTGAGGGCTTAAATTAAAGGGTTAAACCCTTATCCGCTGATCGCAACTATTGTCGTTTTTGATGTTTTATTAGACATTTAAATCACAGTTATTTGAAACAAAATAAGTGTTTAAACATCAAGATTTGCAAATGTTTGTTCTTAATTTCAACAAATATTTATAAGGAATTTTTGGTTGTGGATCGCTGTGGCAAGACACAACTTAAAGTGGGTGAAGATTTAAATTATTTAATTTGGCGGTTTAAGGGTTCACCTGTTTTTGCTTTTGTGAAGCAATTCATTTTTTTATTACCGTACCAAAGTTGGTTGACAGTAAATGCTATGTCAATATAATGTGTTTGTATTGTTGTTGAAAAGTTCACCAAACATTATCAAAATTGTCCCATGAAGAGCCTCTTTTAAAACTACATTTAAATTTCCTGGTAGGGCATACACTGATGTAAACTCTTTGTATGATTTATTTTCTTTACAGCTGTTACGTTATCAGTTTTTCTCAGTTGGTCAGAACTTGGGTGCTCCACGTGTTCCATCAGCAGCAACAAAACGGCCAAGCATAGCACCAGCACCACCAAGTCATCCTAAACCCTCTCAGCCACAAAAGGTATGAACTTGGCTTATAATAAGGACATTTAAATATGCTGCTTAACCCTTACACTGCTATGGGCGACTATAGTCGCCCAAAATTAACCAAGCGCAGCCCGCTGTGGGCGACTATAGTCGCCGAGAAATTCTTGGAAAAAAAAAAAAAAAAAATTAATTTTTTTTTTCACTTCTGTTTTGTGGTGCCTTTCTATTTGTGCTTTAAATATAGCTAACTGACTGATTTTGTAATATAATGGCTTTTTATATCAGTTGTTCCTCAGATGTTTTTTTTAAGAAAAAACGTGCCAGATATTACTTAGTGGGAAACCACACATGCTGCAAATTTTAGGCAGCAGTGTAAGGGTTAAGTTTTTTATTTAAAGTGTTTGGGTTTTTGAAATGTTGCAAATTATTGTCAACTTGATCAAATTAAAAATGGCCAATTACCGTACTTCCCGGCCTATAAGACGAGACATTTAAAAAAAAAACACTTGAAGGCTGGTGCGACTTATGCTCCGGTGCGACCTTTCTATGGTTTTCAACTCAGCTGAGGACAGCTGGAAAAATTCTTGAAAGGCCTCTACACTCTCTGTCACGTAATGATGCAATTGCCGTTCATGAACCGCTACTGTGATATCATCGTTTGAGGGCATTGTATGTCAGAAAACAAAATTTTAACACCTGTACAGCATGGCTTTCGATCAAAACACTCATGCGAAAGCCAGCTTTTGATTACAACTGATGAATTTATTCAAAATTTTGAAAGCAAGACACAAACAGATGTTGTTGTCTTGGATTTTAGTAAGGCCTTTGATGTTGTCCCCCACCAACGCCTCTTGCACAAACTTGACCACTATGGAATTTGGGAAACAACTCTTAATTGATTCAAAATTTTTTGACCAATAGAACCCAGAAAGTAGTAGTTGATGGCAGCTCTTCAGAATCAGCTCGCGTGAAGTCCGGGGTGCCCCAGGGTACTGTTCTCGGACCCCTACTCTTTTTGACCTATATTAATGATCTCCCTTCCATGGTCTCCTCGCAGGTTCGCCTCTTTGCAGATGCCTCCTGTATCGCCCGATAAAATGTCGAGCAGATCAGGAGCAGCTGCAGAGAGACCTATCTGCGTTACAGGACTGGGCAGATCGATGGTGGATGTGTTTCAACCCCTCGAAATACTCGGTCCTGAGGGTGTCCAGGCCGAAATAAAAAAACCTGGAATTTGAGTACACCCTTAAAGGCGAAACACTAATGAACGTTTCATCAACACCATATCTTGGTGTTTGCCTTAGCGAGACCCTGGAATGGGAGGCCCACATTAACAGAATTACAAGTAAAGCAAATTCCACTCTGGGCTTCCTTCGGAGGAACCTGAAGGCATGTCCCCCTAAACTAAGGGAGACTGCCTATTTCTCCCTGGTCAGATCATCCTTAGAATACTCTTCAGCAGTTTGGGACCCCTTTAGACAAAAAGATATTGATAAATTAGAAAAAATTCAAAGATCAGCAGCAAGATTTGTCACCCAAAATTATAGACAAACAGCCAGTGTGACATCTCTCCTTCAGAACCTGGGCTGGACTGACTTGAAAACAAGACATAAAAATTCTAGACTTGTAAGCATGTTCAAAATTTTAAATGAGCTAGTCGAAATTCCTCAATGACCGTTTAATCCCAGCGGACAGAAGAACACGTGGTGGGCACAATCAGGCCTATAAACATCTTAGAGCTAACACCACACTGGGACAAAATTCTTTTTGGCATCGAACTATCCCTGATTGGAATTCTCTTCCGGCAGCTGCCATAGAATCAAAAACTGTGGCAGCGTTCAAGAGTCAGCTGGTTGACTAAGTCTACCAGCCCTTTCCCCCCTCCAGCCTGATACTCCACATAGGAGGTGCTGCTGGAGTATAATTTCAAAGATTCAAAGATTAATATAAAACAAAATCAGCGGCTTCAGGAAAGGATATGCCCTGACAAAAAAATTCAACTGGATCGAATTCAAATTAACTTTATCATGGTTCCCACAGGTCCTTGAATTGAAAAATTCTTGATTTTTGTGAAAAAAACATAAATAGGGAAAAGTCCTTGATTTTAATCTACCAACACAAAAAAGGTTCTTGAAAAATATTGAAAAGTCTTTGAAAAGTCCTTGAATTTTGTATTTGAAAAAATGTGGGGACCATGTTTAATATGCCTGATATCTGGCAAACCGTGCCAGATTGCTAGACGTTGTCATCTTTAGTGACAGCTACATGTCTTTTAATATTTAGTTTAATTATTTTTAAGGTGGCCTTTTGGTGGGCCAGACACAGAGCAGCTAGGGTTTGGGCCCCGGTGTAGTGGTCAGCAATACTGCCTATCATGCCATGAGCTTGTATTCAGTTTTGTTGAAACTGTTCCCTGCTCGCTCTTAAAGATTCAGTATTATTGGGATCTTGGATGATCTTCGGCAAGACCGAGAGGTAGCCTACGCGGCCTCAGACCACCAGGTTTTGCATTTTTAAACTTTTATCTGGGGGTTATGTTCACTTCATTCATCTCATTATCCTCAGGGTTTTGCTGGCCCAGTTTAGCCTGTATGTGCACAGAAGTCTCATTCTTTTATTAAGTCATCTTAATTTTTTTAGTCCAGAATAATTTTATATAAATCTAGCTGCCTGGACAGAATACTTTTTTTTAGTTTTGGTGGATTTTTTGTGATGCACAGAGCTGCTCTGAGGGACTTTCAGTCCATGTATGAAGTCATATATAATGGCCAATTGCTGATGGTAACTTTCTTATAATCATACTAATGTGGCAGAAACGAGCTCATAAGTGAATCATGGTAGAAAAAAGTAATAAAAGTTATCAGCAAGTGAAAATAGACTAAAAATCTATCCGATATGCGCAAATAGTTGAATAGAGATAAAAACTCGCTACGATGTAATTTTCCAGGGAATAGTAACGTGGAATAATAATAATATTTATGATATATAAATATTTATTTATATTTTGTATTTATATTATATTTTTATAATTTTTTATTTCTTTATATTATATTTAATATTTTAAAATACTAATTAGGTCCTCTCAAACATGAACAGCTTGACTAATAAATAATTTCCAAGAGGAAAACATGATATTATGTTTATCTCATTTTTTCAACAGGAAAACGCAAAGAAAAGTGCACGTAGACAATGGGGAGCAACTGAAGATTTTGATGATTGGGATGATTTTGATGCCAGTCAAAACTTTGGCAAACCATCAACAAAACCGAACCCAGTAAAGCCTGTCCAACAGCAGTCACATGTGAACAATAAATTGAATGCAAGTCCTGCTGCTAGACAGCCTGCCAACACGACAATTCAAGATTTGTCAAACAAACCTATAATCAAACCTGTTGGCGGGTGGCGAACTAATGCCCCGGAGGACGACAAAGATGATTTTATTGAGTATGTAATCTCTTAATGATATCATTAAGGCCACCTAATTATTTTACCCAAATCAGAGGAAAACCAGAAAAGAGAGACCATGTTTTCCAGTTAGGGGAAAATTATGGAATTTGGTAAATTTCACGAAAAATCAGGGAATTCAATAGGCCCTAAATATTGCACAATTTTAGGGAATTTACCAAAAAGTATTATGTGGCTAATGAACAGGTTAAAATATTTTTCATCTGAAAATGCAAGGTCACATAAGAAATTGAAAGATATTTGGCCGTCCGTCCGCTTTTCGTTTCCAGTACATATTTTCGGGACTACGTATCTGATTGTCTTCAAATTTTGCACACAACACATCCAGGGTTGGGCCAGCATTACAGAGGGTGAGTCAATATTAACTGAGCATACCGCATATCGTTCTCTTGCCCACACATTAGGTGATATAGTCCACATATTTTTTGTATTACAGTAGAACCTGCTATGAGCAGATACCCTTGTGACACTGAAAAAGTGGTTCTACTGTGGTGTAAATAAAACTCAAATTATGACACAAAAACGTCTTGCCATTTGTAATAATGTAGATTTGGTAATTTTTGCGTTTTTATATTTTCGCAAATTTGTGATTTTGGGACTTTTTATGAGGTCTAGAATAAGCGAATTAACTTTTTTGATGATAGGTAGCGCTCATAATAATTATTTTCGCGAATTTGTCTTCCTCGGGAAAATTAAAACCTCACAAATATTACCAGATCTACAGTATACCACATTCTCCAGATTTAATTTAACTGCTGTGCTGGAGGTATATATTAGATGGCCACAAATAGTGATTTGCCCAGCGTTAACAATCAACGATGGTTCAAAGCTGAAATTTCTTATTTTATAAATGCTGAAAAAAGTTTGTTTTTTTTTAATTCAACGGCATAAATGTTTTAGTTAGCTCTTTCTGCTTCATTTGAATACCTATGTTATAGGTCTATGACCATTATACATGTACGTCAAATACTGAAGCATAAGACGGTTCCCGCTCTGAAAAGGTTAAGTCAAAAAGAAAAGATTATAATGCTACCCTAGACGCTTTGATCCACTTCCCCCTCACCAAATGGATGCTTCTTAGCCCGCAGCTAATTTGGATAAAGGCTATTGTCATCCCTGTGGACCATGACGGCTGCCTGTCTGCCTGTCCGGGTTTCCTTGTGAACGCATCTTTTGTTCTGAAACTTGGCCAATGTGTCCACTTTATAAACCTGCAACAAAGTCACCGGACAAGTGACATCCATGGGTTAGATTTAAAATGGGAGGCACTCAAACATTTTTTATTTTTCATTCTAAGCACCAAAATACTAAAAAATTTAATTGAATTTTTAATTCACATGGCTTCATTACTGATTCACTGCCAGTCAAATTTAATATTTTCACTGAATAGGGCCTAATAGTTTTTAAAAAAAATTCTGTGTAGTCCTTAATCATTAGTAAAGATCAGAATAATATAGTCATATATTATATAGCAGTGCTGTAATCACACGCCATCCAGTATATTAATATAAATATGGTTACATTACAATGACTGTAACTTACTAAATATTGCTAGGCAAATTCACATATAGGCACTTCCATAGTTCTCAAAAGTCAACCCTAGTGTTAGCGACTTTTTGTCACCAATTACTTTTACATGGCACCAAGAAGTCTGAAGATTGTTGGTGACAGGTACCACTACTATATGTACATTATATACTGTATGTATACTTAGTGTATCTAATAGCTTTTATGTAGTTGATATATAGTATATTGCACGCTTGCACAATATTTACAGATCACTATTTGGTAGCAGCATTGCCAAACCAGCACATCGCAGACCGAGCCATTTAAATAACTATCCGAAGAAGAAAGATTTCAATGATGAAGAATTCTTGTGAGTTAATGTACTTTGCCTGTCCGCATTCTCGTTTCCGAAGCATATCTCTCTCAAACCCCTTGAGTAATTTCTGTCGTTTTCACATACACATCCCTCAAGGGGAGAGGGGGGGGGGGTTATAGATCTTCCTTTTAGGGGTTATGACCTCTGACCTACTTTTTAACCTACATCTCTGAGCCAAAAAATTACTTTAGAAACTAACAATCTTGTTTATGGAGTTATTCACTGAAACCTCTTGGAGATTTCTTTCATATTGCACACACACATCCCCAAAGGGTGTATGTGTACCTTTTCAGGTTTATGACCTCTGAGCCAAAATTGGTTGGAGTCGAAACAATCTCGTTTCAAGAGCCTATGCCTGAGTGGTATTTTTTCATATTGCACACTCAGATCCCCCAGAGGGTGTACATGTGGATCTTACTTTGTATCTTTTTGGTTATGACCTTTGACATACGCTCTGATCTACATGTACATACATGTACATCTATGACCCAAAATGAATTAAGAGCCATGTCTGGCAGCATTCTTAGGGGATTTCTTTTAAATTTCACGCACACTGGCTTCAAAACCACAAACGTTCACCTTTGCAGAGTAGCCTTATTAATGATCTTGGTTACAACAGATACATATCAACACCAACAACCGACTATATCACCCAGCAAACACAAAATAAAACTTTGGGCCGACATTGTATAAATGTTATACATGTACAAATGTTTTGTGTTTGCTGGGCAGTGCTTTTAGGCCACGTCTACCAATCAGTGCTCCTCATCACAAGTCCATTACATTGACCGCAAACCACTGTGGCTTCGCTTCTGAGATAAAATTAGTATTACACAGCACAAGTATAACTGTTCCATTGAGAATTTCTCCAGCTGTCATATTTAGATTTGGATGACACACTCTATAAAGTGACCACACACTCCCCTGAATATGTATCCCTGTCTGATCACCACCCCAGCTCTCCCAAAGGCTATGCCCACAAATACTTACCTTCAAAAACTATTTCAGTTGTTGAACTCTTCCAGCTAACAAAACACAATGTTTAAACAATGCAGAAACCAATTAACTGGGCTTTGTATTGTATCGTAAATTTTATTTGTAGCAACCAATTAACTGGGTTGTGTATTGTATTGTACATTTTATTTGTATTGCATTGCATTGCATTGCATTGCATTACATTGCATTGTATTGTATTGTATTGTATTAATTTGTATTGTATTTTATTGTGTTGTATTGTATTGTATTGTATTGTATTGTTTTTATAAATATTACATACCAGTAACCATGGTAACATAATTGTGAAATAAGATTACAGCAGTGATGGGGTGATGAATTTTAGTGTGTACAGAAGGAAATGACAAAAAAAATATACAAATTATAATTATTAATATATGGACACCATTAAAAAGCAATGAGACAATACTAATTCTAAATGTAGCATGCATAGCTATAGATAGTTGCCATTTTGTGAGGAAAACCTTATGTTGAACAACAACAAAATATATGCACACAAGTAATCCACAATTAAATAACAGATAAAGAAGGGAATCACGGTAAATTAAGAAGGATTTGCATGTATACTAGAGATCAAGTGGATTTGGTTATAATTCCTATGATTTGTTTATTCGTCTACTTACTTTATTCCTTTTTTTATTTTGATAAGTGGAAACCAGCAAAGCAAACCGACAGTCCTGCCATCTATTGGCGGAGCTGGAAATCAGCGTGTACCATCAGGAAGGTCTACAGCCTCTGCAAAGCAGAATTACCTGAATAAGGCTCGCTACTTTCCTGGTAATTATGCATCCTCCAGAATTCATGTATGTGTAGATAGCCGCTACCTTCGACTCCGCTCCCACGACATTGTAAATGCAATATCTGGAGAACTGGTGTTCAGAATCACTCATGATGTAGGCACTTAACTGTCTCATGATGAAATTTAAAAATTTTGGTTGCAGTTGCATATTTTCACGAAACCATTGTTCATTTCTATCCCCTACCCATGGGGGAATTAGGGTCACAATTTTTTGTGGACGTAAAAACTAGTGGTCCAATTTTTTTGAAATTTAAAAATCACATTCCTAATATCATGAGTTTTTAAAGATGCCAGTGAAATTCAAAATGGCCACCAGAGGTCAACTTCATAATTTTTTGTAGGCATAAAACCTCCAAAACTTCACATTCCCCACGATATGGAGATGTGGTGATTTTTTCAAGGTTTTACTTACCGGTAATTCAAAATGACAGCCATGGATCAACTTCTTAATTTTGTGTGGGCTCAGAAATGTCAGAAATTATGCAAATTTTACAATCATATTCCCCACATATAGAGATGTGCAGGTGATTTGTCAAAGCTTCACCGAAATTTATAATGGCCGCCACAAGTATTTGTGGGCACAAAAACCGGAGCTGAATGAAAGGCTATGACGTTTCAATATTAAATTGTACAGCGAAACCCAAAGTCCCCGGCTGTATGGGCATTTCTGGGGTAAATCCCATTGACATGCACAGAACCCCCTTATGGTGTGAGCGAATGAAAAAATTATCAAAAGTACACCATGCCCCCTCATGTCATCATCTGTACATCATTCATTTTTCATTTACAGATTTCACCTATTAAACCTATTACAAAGTCACATGACCATTACTGCCGAAAAGTGTCTAAACATTGTTCAGATGTTCCCCATATTTTGTGCTCTGATAAATTACTCTATATTTACCCTTTCAGCGTGGGGACTGTCTTTATTAGACGGCAGATTCTGACGTATAGAAACGTTCCCCACGCTAAAAGAATTACAATATTTCTAATGGTTGTAGACCCATACGTTAGGTATTCAAATCAAACAGAAAGAGATAACTAAGACATTTATGATGATCTCTAATTGAAAAAAACCTCTTTGATCGCCATGGTTTATACAAAATAAATCAGCGTTGTAAAGGTTAAGTTGGCAAAGAGAATGATTACAATAAGGGTGTGATTTCTAAAAGCTAGTTGTACCAGGTCACCCCACCCTTCAGAGCCACTTTCACATTTTCCAAAGTAATATTTTGTATAGAAATGAACTTGTAATGCCACTTTTCCAGTATCCCAATGTTGACTGCTCATAGCATATCTTATTTTGTTTAACTTACCTCATACAAACCCTAATTTTGAGCCAATGATTATTTTATGCATTAAAATTAAAAAAAATTTGTTACACTTGCAGGTTCTAACAATAGTGCGAGGAAGGAGGCACCTTCTGGTAAGGCTAATAAAGCATCTCCATTTACTGGTCAAGGATTAAATGCAAGAAATAATGCAGGTAATAATAATTGGTCTTTCCACCATATTAGCTCCCGCCGTCACCGTAGGTGAGCGAAGGGAGCTATGGATTCTACCTCCGTTTTTTTTTGGCCTCTTCTTTTACCTATAACTTTGTGAGAAAATAAGCTAGGATAACAATTTTTGGTATGTGGGTTACTTCCAGGTGGCTAATGGACGGGTTAAAATATTTTTAATCTGAATTCAATACGCAAGGTTGCAGAGGAGAAAATGATGATGTGACGGCGTTGGGCCGTTGGGCCGTCCGTAAACAATTCGTTTCCGGAGCATATCTCTGAAAGTACTTGTCGATGGTCTTCAAATTTTACACACAACACCCCTAGGGGGTCTAATTGTGCCTTTTGGGGTATTTGAACTTTGACCTACTTCTGGTTCAGAACTATGACCTATTTAGCCGTTTTGACGCGCACTTCGTTTCCGGAGCAGATCTTGAAAAGTACTGGGCCGATGACAGTCATATTGCACATACATGTTCTCTAAGGTCCCTAGTTGTGCCTTTTCAGGTTTTTGGACCTTGACCTTGAAGTTGACCCAGCACTTTGACCTAATTTATAACATCGGTAAATCCGACTGAAAGATTTTGCGGAATATCATGAAAACCGCTCAAGATAGCTACACCATTACTATAAAACAAATTGTGAGGTTTCAGGAGAGGATGCATCCTGAAAAATTTGAAGTTGATAAAATTCAAAATGGCCGCCTATCAGCCATTATTCACCTCGACAGGCCTGATATTGTGGAATATCATGAGAACCGCTCAAGATATCTACACCATTACTATAAAACAAATTGTAAGGCTTCAGGAGAGGATGTATTTTGAAAAAATTCATTTTGTCAAAGTTCAAAATGGCTGCCAATCAGCCATTATTCACTTTCACATGGCCGTTATTTGGTAAACCGTGCTAGATGGCTAGACCATTACTATAAAACAAAATGTGTGATTTCAGGAGAGGATGCATCTTGAAAAAATTCGACTCGATAAAATTCAAAATGGCCGCTTATCGGCCATTATTCACTTTCACATGGCCGTTATTTGGTCAACCGTGCTAGATGGCTAGACCATTACTGTAAAACGAAATGTGAGATTTCAGATGAGGATGCATCTTGAAAAAAATTGACTTGATCAAATTTAAAATGGCCGCCTTTTCGGCCATTATTCATTTTCACATGGCTGATATTTGGTAAACCGTGCTAGATGGCTAGTTTACTTGGTTTTGCTCATTATTTAGAAAACCAAATCAAGTTGAAATGTGGGATAGCTAGAGCATAAATATAAAATAAAATGTCCGCATTACACAAAGATAACGCATGACAAACTTCGCAGATATATACATGGTTCCCACGGGTCCTTGCTGTTGATCTTGAAAAACATCATGTGCGGCGACAGCTAGAGATTAAATGAAAGATAAAAGCTACACTTAAATAAAGATGTGATTTAGGAACGTAGTGTGCTGTTTTTCTTACCTTCTGGCATAAACTTATTTTTGTAATCTGCGGACCACTTTTTTAACATGCACAAAAAAGGTCCTTGAAAAATATCGAGAAGTCCTTGACAGATCCTTGAAAAGTCCTTGAATTTTGTATTGTGAACAAATGTGGGAAGCCTGTATATATATATAATTTTTAATGGCCGAATGTTTCTAATAAATAGTCTTTTCTGAGTAATTTATGTATTTATTTTATATTATGGGAAATTCAGTAGCTCCAACATCAAACATTACTTACCAAAATTTCTGCTATTATATTTTGCTGTTGGGCGAAATATGCATTCGGGTAGCATTGAACAAGCAAAGGGTCATTGGCTCGTGTTTAATATTGTCAGACATATATTGCACGCACCCTCTAAATATGGTGCACTTTGTGGGTGTTGCATAACGCCTTGTGTTAGCTACATGTTCTAATGGAAGTAAGAGGTATGATGTATTTTGTAACAGAGTCATTGAGGCAGTGTTGTGCCAACATTTTGTTGTGATCCCCAGATCAATCTATTTCTCTATGAAAAAACCCAGGATTTATGGCCAGCCAAATTCACCAGCTATTCCCAACTCCCCCACTCGCACTGGTGAGTGCCAGTCGCACTAGTGAGTGCCAGTCATGCACACTGCCAATTATCATGCACTTGTCTTTTCTATCTCTTGTGAGTTGGATCTCAAAGATAAAAGTTTAGTTATGCACACTATTTAATTTTTATCATATTGAAGGTTAAAGATGTCAGCGGTTGAGTAATAAATAAGAAAAGGCCATTTACAGCTGTTTAATTTTGAGAAATCTTTGTTTAACAGGAGGTTCAAATTCCAATGCAAATGGAAATTACGTACCATCATTTGGTAACACACCACAATCAAAGAAACAAAGTGAGTTTTAATTTTTTTTTTCCACCCCCCAAATCACTGATGTCAACTATATAACTATATTACAGTATTATGCTGTGTATATGTCGCACCTGTATTTTTTTCTGAGAACCATTCTGTACACTATCTTTGGTACTACAATGGAACATGTTATGGGAGTCCACCCTAAAGTACAGAAAAATTGGTCCATAAAAACAAGTAGTCTTCCATAGCATGTTGGCTTCAATGGAACAGCTGATTCTGGGGAGCCAGTTAGCCTCACATGAGGGTAGTCTCCCACAGTTCCACTGTAGTACAAAAGTCATTTTCATCAGGATTACTTGATCCCATTTTCGAGCGGGATAGTAGTTTTTTGTATCTTATGTCAGACATGTAGATATGTGCTTACATAGCCTTGACTTCATCAGTTTTCACCTTCAACCTGATTAGTGTTGTATGCTGTGATGAGCCGTCATTGGCTATGCTAGGGCATTTCTTACTACGTCATCACGGGTTGTGTGAGTATTTCCCGATTTTTATCCCCTGCCCAACAGGAGGTTACAGAGTCCTGTATGTCTGTCCGCCCATCTGTACGTACATCCGCTTTAATACATGCCCTGGTTTGTAACCATACAGATGATATCCTCCTTGTAACCATTTTGAAAGATGAATAATTTTTTCAAGACATGGTAGGGTAATAACCTATTATGTATCCAGTACCACGGTCTTATTCAGTGCTAAATTAGATTTTACAATTTGAAAAATGTGTAGTGCGCAGTAAATCAACATTGGTTGTTAAACTTGCATATTGCAACTTGGTACAGCCTCCAAAAATTAAAAAATTATATGCAGAATAGGTACCTGGTATGTACCACATAGACAAGTTGCCAATTGGGATGACATGCTGTCATTATGTAATCAAATGTAGTTCTGAACAGATTGTTTTTTAAAGATCTTCTCTAATTTGACATTAAAATGACCTTACCTTAACTTTGTGAGCGAGAATCAGTGTATGTTGAAACCTCAGAGTATATGAACAATAATATGATAATACCATTGTGCACCATTGTGTCACATAGAACGGTAAGATGTTGTTCGACAATTATATTTTTGTTTGTCAAACAAGAATTTATATCTATTGCTAAATCAGACAAAGAGTCAATGGTTAAGAGGGTGATTCCTCCTGATAGGTGGTCCAGAGGCATGCCACCCGGAATAATGAACATCAAATGGTACGATTTCAAGGTACCTGGCTGTAAAAAGAAGAAATGAGACCTCAGTTGAAATTAATGAGATGAGAAAGCATGACTCTGGAAATAAAGGGGTTGCTTAGGTAGACTGAGCACAACCCCGCCCCCCTTTTCCCCTCCACTCCCCCCCCCCCCCCCGGATACGCTTCTGTTTACTTAATTCATTGAATTCTGGAAGAAAGTGGTGCATTTGACATTTCTTTTGTTTGATGACAATACTGGATGCAATTATGTAATTATATAGGTTATGGGCGACCTGGAGGTTATAAAACCCTTGATCCTCTGGGCAGCAAGCCTTCAGCGACTGGACCAAGAGTTACAGTTGGTGGTCGTACAGATTGGTCCAGAAAGTGAGTACAATGTTAATATATATATACCTCTAATATGCTCAGATGAATGATAATGCTAGTTTTTCTTAAGCATATTGATAACATGCAGCTGTCAATTCTTATCTGTTGCAAACAGTCAACCTGGGTGATGTTTTGAGCAATTGTGACGGAACATCACATCTGAGGGAGGGGTATTTTTTTTGTTTTTTTGTTTGTGTTATAGCAATTATTCAACACTCATAGTGTATACCAATCTTGTCCTGTGGCACTACCATCAACATAGATACGTATTATACTAATATTAGAGTAAAATGGACAAGAACACCATGGCTTATCTTCCAGCATGCAATTGCCATATAAAAAAAAATAAGTTTGCTGCAATTTGAGGGGCGTGGCTCCTGTTGGATGAAAAACCCAACTGTGGTTCTGCGGTGGGCAATTATCTTTCACACTGTATTTGTTGAGATCGATAATTTGACTACATGTTGGCCTTTGATTGGTTAATGAGGTTTGCCTATTCCCTCTCATTAGTGGCCCTGAATAATGATTGATTATACTGTATAATATGTTCCATTGTGAAAACATGTATTAATTACTTTTTTTTTCTGGCCAATAAGGAAACGCTTAACAAAAAGTGTTATTCTCTACCCTTAATAAATATTCTCCACCATGGGTATGAAGCTAGCCTACAACAGCTAAACAAAATGTGGCAGGTGATCTTACATGTACATGATGTAGGCCTACTTTGGTTCCAGTGGAGTCAACTGTGTTTAGTTTGTCTCTTGCACTGTATTGTCCGTCTTTATTGTTTCAGATACATCAAATGATGCTGGCAATTTGTTTCGTCCACTCTGAATATACTTGGTGGTGAAGAGCACTAATGAAGGTTGCTCTGTTTTATCTGTGATCCGTTCACTCTGCAGAACCTGATACTCTCACTCCTGACAATCTCCACCTGCTACATATCTGTACAGACTATAACAGCACCGCATTGACATAGCAAGTTTCCATGTCCTCCTTTCACGAAAGAGATAGCGAAAAAGAGGACAAATGTAACTAAATATAAGATACTATTGTGTACCACCCCTGTGCTTGTGTTTGTGAAGAGAAACCCATGTTAAGATTTACAACGTTCACAGTTGGAAACAGTTTCATCATTTACCCCTGGGTATTTTAATTGTACTGTTAATCTTTCTGTCCTCGGATATGCAATGACAATGTATCAAATTTATTTTCGTTTTGTTAAATAACGTGCACTACTGTATAATATAGCATAAATATATATAGCATAGGGTTGTTTAGTAAATATTTTGGACAAACTCTTAATTTAATTTGAGCTATTACGACGGACTGCTTGTTATATTCCACACATGGCCTCCACGGCCTGCCACAGTTATCACATTTAAATTTCTACCCACTTGAAGTTGTGCCTAGCTCCCGCGACCTACAACTTGAAGTGGGTGAAAATATTTATATTTGTTTAATTTGAAACCAAATATTTGCAAATCTTTTCAGATTAAACAGATTTAAATCGATTATAATCGTGCTTAGCGGAAAAGGGTTTAATAATTTGTTTGATGACATTTTGATCACCATATGATCAACCCTTTTTTCTGGCCAACGAAAAAACACATGTTAGCTTCTTTGATGAAAAAGTATACAAGTCATGTTGTACATCAAATGTTTTTTTTCAATTTGGCACATATGTTCAGCAATGTCGAAGAATGTCCTTAATAGCTGTAGGGAGCAAACAATTTTAGCAGCCATGGTGAATTTTTTAAAATTTAGTCTTTGGATAACAATTATCTGGACAATAAATGTTTATTATCCCACAAACTTTGCATGATAGCTAGAAGCATTAAACGAAAAAAAATATCAATTTGTCTTGGAAAAAAGTATCAATATATAGAAACTGTCCTCTGTTAAACAACCTGTGTTTGACAAGGATAAACTGTGACAAATTTTGTAGATATAATCTACCTAGCAGTAACAGAGGGTTGCTTTCATGCATGTTTCCAAAAAGCTCTTTCTAATTTGATATGTATTTATGAACACTAAATAACAGGTGTCAGGAGATGGTGTATTGGTGGAACAAAAACCGGCAAACTGGTTAGATATATAAAGAGTATCCGTGTGGATGCTTGAAACTTTGAAAGTGCTTGAATTCCGTCAAAAAATCCAATGCCTTGAAAGGGCATGCAAGAATAGTATTTTAAGCAACAACGGTTTAACAGTCAATCATTTTCGACCCATGAAGCATGGGATTATC
The DNA here is from genome assembly GCA_964017125.1 of Flabesymbios commensalis. NCBI lineage: Eukaryota > Metazoa > Annelida > Polychaeta > Terebellida > Flabelligeridae > Flabesymbios > Flabesymbios commensalis. Next base: position 36,140,367 of record OZ024902.1, read on the forward strand.
AGATAGATGTATAACAGTGTATTTTATCCATGTTCATGTCTTATCATTTATCTATCAGTTTATATAATGGTATCACATTGCACCTTAAGTGTGTATGCCTACTAATTTGCCTATTACTAACAATACATGACCTAGTTTGCATAAGGCCACAACCTAGCAACACAGTGTCTGCAAAACAATTTTTATGTCCTACATGTAGAAATAAACCATATATCTACATTAAGTCTTCAGTTTAACCCTTTAACCGCCAAATTATTCAATTGGAATTGGGTCTTGCTGACGCAATCCACAACTTCAAGTGAGTGAAAATTATTCAGATTTGACAAAATTGAGGTGATTTTTTTTTTAATTTAGCTGATTTAATGTCACATTTCATCTTTAAAATGTGGTACATAATGTGGTGATAAAAAACGGACAACCGAATATACTCGGGACCGGCGGTCAAAGGGTTAAAACTATTATATCTACTCAAACAGAAACTTCTTCGTGAAACCTTGTTCGTACTAAAATTACTTTTGCTATTCCTTTTTGAATTAGTCCTTGCAAAATGCTCTGGTTGTTCTTGAGAGTGCTTGAGTGTTTCTTTGGCAAAATGTACAAAAGCTGTGTAAAGAATTTGTATAAATTGTTGACAGTGGTCGTATTAACTCTTGGGAAAGGTTTGTTTTAAAGCGATTGCTTAGTGAGCATAGTTGTGTTGTGTTTTTATCTTAGATGTTTGGGTGGTCTAACATTGATTAATCACACTGAAGCAGCCCACCATCTACGACGCTGTCCAGCATTGGGTCAAAGTGTTGTGGTACTTAAAGGAAAGCCAACAATATCCCTTTCAGCGTGGAGACCACCTTTAGAAGCAGAATTTGACTGTCTAATTAATAATGGAAATAATAAAAAACTTATATTGGCCGTAGATCCATAACATAAGTAATTAAATGAAGCTTGAAGAGCTAACTAAGACATTTATAATGATTTCAAATTAAAAAAACTTTCGGTCTCAATAGTTTATACAAAAATGCATACATTCAATAACGTATTTACCTTTGACACTGCATTTTTTGGAATAACTTCACTTCCTTCCTGCAGGTTTATGGGGAATAACTTCCTTCTGGCAGGTTTATGGGTATGCGAACGAGTGCAGTCTCACATATTCCTGAGTAGATCCCATCAACAATACATCTGGAAGAGTAATAATTTCTGTTTCGCTTATTCTATTTCAGTATGTTTTGTATTTATCCGTAGTGAATTTTCTATTGTGCTTGAAAAGACATGTGTTTATTTTCAGCTCTTTACGTTTGAAATATTATTTAAACACTCTCTTCATATGCATTCCCCCTCACTGCTCAACTCCTCTAAAAGGCCAAGGCCCTACATACAATAAACAATTAAACATGTTGTGATTATGATAGATTTCAAAGTAAAATATACTATTTTGGATTAACGGTTATCAATAGCCAATTTGATACCACTCAAACATAAGTTTATCTTGGGTCATTTATTTAATTAGCCTGTTTCAATATTTCTCTTTCCAGTTATTTTGGTAGTATATAACATTACATTCTAGCTAGGCTTACGGGAGTTACCTGAAGCAGTAAAAAAACTAAGGGGTCACCATTCAATTACCAGGGGGAGGGCTGGAGTATTTTTAAAATAAATATGTTCAGACTAAATTAGTGTGAAATAAATAATTGTCTGAAAATGGTTAAATGTATATTAACTTTTAAATAATGAAATATTTAACTCGAAATGTACTTTAAGCTTAAAGTGAAATAAATCTGTATCTCCAGAACAAATTAAAATAAATATATTTTCTTGAGACAGAGTGTGAACAAATTCTGCAGAGAGGAAGTGAAATTAATAATTTGCCCAATTAAAAAACTCCAGCCCATTGCCCCCACCCCTGTTAACTGAATGGTGTCCTCCTAACTATGTATGATCTGTAGTGCATATAATGGCTTCGGCTGAATGGAATGTACAACCTTAGATTCGATGTTGTATAAAAACACTTTTTTTTACCGCTTCACTATATATATATGACCAACTCCGTTAACGGGCATCAGTCAATACATCTAACACTGCATGTTAAATCAAAAGTGTTGACCTAGGATGTCCATGCTATGATTACCAAATGTCAGTGACATGCCATTTTTGAACTTAGTAGTTGCAACAGCTAGCAAGTAGTTGTCCATATGTTGACATTGGTTCCAGATTGAGTCATATTGATTTGTCACTTTTAGAAAGTTATTGGTTATCACCAGACAATGTTGTTTAGAATTGAGTAATTTCACTTATGAAACACCAACCATGGGTCACAATGTTGACCAAATATTGAACACAAATAGTTTATTCGTTAATTTAATAAAGCATCTGGACGGCTTTGGTATGATTTCATACACATACTTAGATATACCAACTAATGTCATTTAAGTAAACATTGTATGCTACTCTCTTTTCTGTATCAGAAAACGAAATGAAAGCGGTGAAAAAACATTGTTTATATGGGGGTTCAATAGATGTGTGTGACTCCATCCCATACCATTCTATTCCACTTCTGTATGTATTTTTCTCTGTAATCGACTTACTGGCAAAACGCTTCAGACAATGTTCACCTTATTGCACATTAGTATTATTCTTATTATTATTATGCTATTAAAACGGATCCTGACCTTATGCAGTTTGTATAATTATTTGAACTTAAGGGTCGCGTTTTTTTCTCATAATTTCGCTATGTTAGTAAAGACCCATGACCGGGTACGCATTTTTATGAATCATTGTTTTGCAATGTGCCATTACTTGTAAGATAGCTTGTACTCTCTTTTAAAACATAACTCTGCAGACACTGGCGCATACATGTATATAAGCGGTGTATTACGACGATTGATAGTCAATGTGAAGAATAAAAAATTAATAAAAAGATATATATATTATAACAAAGTTTCATTTTTTCATTTGTTTTTCATTGATAATCGAATGTTGTTGGTGTCAGGCCATATAATAGGCCTCTTTAGGTCTGCCTATTAATGACCTGAAGATCCTTACAGGGGCTTAGAGAGAAAGAGGGGAAAAAGACGCAGGAGACCGCTGCCTCATGCTGCACAGGGACCTCAGACTGGCTTTTGATGTATTACTAATCAGAATCTTGAAGATACAGTAAATGTTAGCTTTGGTACCCTGTCATCGTTTTGAAAACAATGACCTGGTTCTAAAGCAAAACCTGAGATTTTTTTTATCCCCCGCCCGTCTGGGATCAGGGATTTTAGTTGCGTTGGGATTTCATCAGGCGTTACACTTTTTTGTGGGCGCAAAAACTCAAAAACTAGTCTTCAAATTTCCTTGAAATGTCAAAGTCACATTCCTAACATCATGGGGAAGTACCAAAATTCAAAATGGCTGCCAGAGATCAACTTTATCATTTTTTGTGGCCGCAAAAAATTAGTCAGAAATCATTCAAATTTTACAATCACAGTCTCCACGATATGTATAGACTGCAGATGTTTTTTCAAGGTTTTACTGAAATTCATAATGTCCACCACAAGTCGCCTTTTTAATTATTTGTATGTGGGGGATTTCTAGGACTTCTGGGCCCGTATTCTCGTACAAGTTACGATATATCGTAACTTGTACGAAAATACGGGCCCAGGCTTTTTCATAGATGAGGTAGGCCTTCTGGTTTATATTTATACGGGCACAGTCAATTTGCCTGCACATTAATTTACCATTGTTTGTACGTTTTTTTAATCGCTTGTTGATCTTTCCACGTGAGCGATCCCCTGTCGCCTGTGTAGGCCTATAATGTTTCCCTCGTGGATAATTCACAGTCACCATCAGACGTTTCCGCGGCGCCCTTGGACGACGTTCGCAAACATGAATCTTGGAACCATGAATAACAATCTCTACATTTTAAAGCACCGCTGCCGAAATTTTTTAACTACCAGTTTGGTGACCATTTTCCCATTTTTTTACTGAATATGGATTTAGTAAAAAACTGGGTGTATTAATCTTTTTTTTTAATTCATTAAATATTAATGTACCAACCTCTCCAATCGTTCCATTCTAAGTTCTAAAGCGAGTACAATTTCACCACGTTCTAGCCTCTCCTTTAGTTTTAAGAATGTTTTATTACAGGACTATTTTTTCTAGGGTGTGCAATTATACTTTTTTTTCATTTTGCCAAAACCGTGCCCTTGCCTCCCGCTTCACCAATAGAAAACTATATTAAAACGACTTTTCATTCACGGCCATTTTGTATGTTGCTAATTTAAAGATTAAGGACAAAAAATAATAGTGCCATCCGGCAGATTCGAAATCAGCACACCCAAATTATGTGAAAACAAGTGGATGTCAAATTCTACTCTAAAATGCCAAGCATGTTTCGATACAAAGCGAGATGACTAAAACATTATTGACTCCACTGGGAGTGAGCGCATCATATGAAAGATAATATTTCCCATTGTGGCGAATAAACAGCAAAAAGAGCTGTTACTCCAAGAAACACACCAACAAAACTGTATCTATAAATAAATAGGTAGGCACCTATAATATGCTTCCCTATATATTTTATATGCGTTTAATCAAACATTTTTTTTTTATCATATCGTAACGTAATAATCAATACATTAGTTTAATAAACTATCAACACAGAACAATTAGGCGTAGGCCCCATCTATAAAGATACAGACTTGAATCTTTTCATTTGGAATTGGCTGTATTTACTGAGGAGATTGACTCACGTCTCATGGGTGGTCCTATTAGCCGGTATCCACTGTAATTGTAAATAAAGAATGTATTGTCAATCATGAATAAGATCACAGGCACCTGATCACTGTTGGGTATATTATTCATGTAGGCCTCCTGTCAAACATAACAAGTCAAACATAATAAGCTAATCACTGTTGGATCTTTAAAAAATAAAGGTCTGAATAGTACATATCCAGTAGGCATATATGCCTAATATAATCAATATAAGTTGTACTTGTAGGCCTAGATAAATACAGACAAATATATAGCAATGACACACGAAGAACGGTACTATGACTAGTAAAGAGAGAAATATCGCCATTGTCGTAAAGACAAATGAAAACAAATACGACTAACGTTAGATAAATCAAAGGAGCTGAGTTTTATGTTATGTGTTATCACCATTATGATACCACGTTTTTATAAAACATATTGGGACATTATAAAAGGCATAAAAGCAACCTAACAAGTTGTTTATTGGATGAACAGTGAACTTGTTTCCGTAATACTCGGATCGGAGACGGTATAGATTTTTAGGTTTACAAAAAAATATGTTTGACAGTGGCGGATCCACTAATTGACAGACGGAGGGGGCGCCGATTTTTTAAAGAATTTCCACACACCTCAGCTGGCACTTATATGATCTAGAGGGGTCCGGGGACATGCTCGTCCGGTAAATTGTGAAATTTGATGCCTCAAATGACGCATTTTAGACCATATTTCGGCCGAAATTTGTCCGTTTTTTTGTTTGCGCTCCCCCTCTGGATCCGCCACTGTTTGAGTTACTGAGTTCAAAACAACTGCGACATTTCCATCATTAGAACATAGTAGAACGTGTAATAGCATCATACTGAGTGACGTTGAAGTGCCTGTGTGTTACAGTAACTGTTGTAACATCTGCTGATGTAGTGAGTAGGTTGATATGCATATAGGCCTATTGCTTGACGTCGTTTTCTGCAAGCTGCTGATGTAACATCTGTGCTCACATATAATGATCCTCGTCTAGTAATGTTGTGCACACAAGTCATTATAACACTGGACCTGGCGACAAAGCCCACTCCCTTTTCAAGCTCATTCAGTGTTGATTTGATTGTCAGTGGACTCAAGTGTATTGTAACAAAATGTCTTCATTAGATGGTTATGTCAGTGTCGGACGTCCTGGGCATGCGGCCAAACTGACAGATCGTCTTAACTACAAGTTTCACGATGACTATCAGGAGATTGAGTATACCCCTCCTGAACTCAACCGTTTCTCAGTCTGCTTTGTAATTGTCACATGTCGTTCTATGCTATGGACACTTTTTACAATTCTGTCCACACTGTTAGTGATCGCTTCCATCATCACACCACATTGGCTGGTGGGCTACCCTCGTCAATACAGCTACATACCGCCTCTCTTCAATATAACTCAACACCCTGACATTACATTTCGACCAACCCTCGGAATATTCAATATGTGTACGCGGGTATATAGATTTGGAGGTGTCCACGCCGAGCACTGTGCTACTTTTGTCACGGGTTTCAGTATGCCAACTCAAGATTTCCCTCATCTCTGGAAGTTATCTCTCATCTCCTTCTCGGTTGCTGTTGCCATGCTCGGGTTCACCAACATCACCGCCGTCTTCTCTATATGTGTTCAAGCAATATTTAGAAAGAGCATCTTTACAATATCCGGTCTCATACAGAGCATTGCAGGTAAGTGTGCATCTCCGATCTCACATCATGCATGATTGTCGCAATTCAGTCTACGACGTGCCGTCAAGCAATTTGCATTCACTGACATCCATGGTTTTTTATTGCTTTTGCCATTATGGCCTGTGCTAGACTGTTCTGTAGAAGCCTTATAGAACATCGATTTCAGTGTAGGCCTAGCCCCTGCAACATTATTATTAGGCCCATACCATCTTCGACCAACAATGAAAAAATAGCTCCCATGCTTCTCTCAAAAGTGTCGACCGAATTTTTGAATGCCTAAAACTCCAAATTGCCGCTAAAATGAGAAGTTCATTGTTTTTTAGATAATTTGACCTACGTTTTGACTACAGATCTACGATGATTGCCGTTTTTTATATATGAAAAAGAATCTTGGTTTACCACCTAGATAACATGTGTGATTAATCATTTCTAGGTAATTTTTGGTCGAGAATTTCATTTTTTGTGTCTTTTAGATCATCTGAACAATATTTCACACACAAATCGAAGACGACCGCCGTTTCCTAATTTATGACAAATAATAGTGTGAATAAACTAAAAAATGTAGCCCAAGCACATTTGTTCTTTAAACCAAATAAAGTTAATTTGGAATTTACCACATTACGTCAACATATCATGCACTCATCTGCAGACTTATGTTTACCTGTAAGGGTACACTCTATAAGAGTGTAAACTAATTTGACAAATTTTTGGAGATTAGGCCCCAATAATTATTGGGATAAATCATAAATAAGCCCCGATCGGTTTATTATATTCTATGATATTAGTTAATATCCAACTTCAAAAGCCATTCCATTCCCGATCGATACTTGTAATCTATATTACTATTGCTCATGAAACATCAATGGAAAGGCAGCGTTTGGGTACGCGACGCGTTGCGTTGCGACGGCCGTGCGGCAGTATTAAAAATCGATCAGATAAAATCACAATGTGACCTTTCCATAAACGCGATTGGCCGCGCGGCCAGCAATCGCACATGTTGATTAGAAAAAATCCAAAATCTAGGGAGGGTGATAAAAAACATTTAAGAAAAAAAAACATTGAACCTATTTTTAGAAAAGTTATTGAGGGCGACGAAGTAAAAAAAATTGGCCAAATTTCTAGAAAAGTTAATGAGGGCGACGAAATAAAAAAAAACTTTTGATCTATTTGAGAAAAAGTTAATGAGGGTAACGAGAAAAAAAGCAAAAAGAAACATAGCTGGAAAAATGTTTTTTTATCTGAAATAAACTTGTTTTATCGGAATGTTTTTTTCATTTCCCAAAATTAAATCTTATTTTTTCGAAAATCGACAACAATCCAATACAAAGTTTTTTTTGGTAATGCGCTTCCTAAATGTAATGCGCGCGCTCATCTAAAACAGAGAAAAAAACACAGTGGCCTTACAAACATTCTAGATTGCAAATGCATACGATTTCGACCTATGCCTCAAACTCACTTTTTTGTATTATCTAATCTGTCATTTACTGGATACTGTTAGCTGTAAAGTGATATTTTACATATATTCGGTTTTAGGCCTTCATTCTGATACAACGCTTAAATTGTGAAATGAAGTCCTCCAATTCATTTGAAGTATTTTATCAAACAGTTATTTCTCAATTTGTGTTGTACGATAAATATGTTTTAATTTCGTCAATAAAATAATTGCTTGACCATATCCTTTTCCATTTCCTCGCCACGAATATCATATAGGTCCCATGGAAAATGGAAACAATTTACATCTTCATTCACCATTAAGATAAATTAATTATCCAGTTTTTTTTCTATTGTAATGACAGGTCTATTGCTGATCGTAGGCATGGTTCTCTACCCGTCAGTCTGGGGATCAGAAAAAATACAAAACCTCTGTGGAAACAATGCAGGCTCATTTCTTATTGACAAATGTAGCATGGGTGAGTATTCACATACATTTTAGTGTAAATAACTCGTTGCCTCGGAGCTAAAGGATCCTTTCTGACACTCGTTAGAGTGGCAGATAGGATCCTTTAGCTCCGAGGCGACGAACTGTTATATAATTATATATGTATAGGCCCAATATGGTGTCAGGCCCACTATTTACAAAACACATGGAGGTAGCATACTATAATTTTGATTAAGGACACAATTTGTTAATTGATATTTTTTCTGCCATAAAATAAAGTGAAGGCTTAATTCATCAAAACAGGAACCCATAAGCATATGTATATAGATTATGATATAATATAAAAGGCCTTATCCTTGGTTGAACGCACACCCTGAGCAAATCGGTATTTTTCGCCACCCACAATACCTCACAAGTTTTTTTTTTTTTTTTTTTTTTTTTTTGTGCCGTAAGTTGGCTTTTACTCAAGGTTCATCACAATTTTGGGGCGGGGGCCCTAGGGTAGTGGTTAGCACCGCTGCCTTTCACGCCGGAGTTCGGGGTTCGGTTCCCGGTCTCGGCGGTTTGAAAGAAACAAAAATGTTTCTTCCCCATCCACGTGTGAAAGTCAGTATTGTGGCGAGCCTCCGTGACCGAGAGGTAGCGTGCTCGGCCTCAGACCGCCAGGGCTCGAATTTCGAGTCCTATGCATCGTACTGACTGCAATGATATTAGTCACAGCATTATGATGCTTTGATCCCATACTGGGTCAATGTTGCCCACCGTTTGTGACGTTGCCCACAGTCTGTGACACTGGCTCAACCTTAACCCAGCATTGGGCATAATCACCCGCAGGTATGCTGGCAGCTGTCACAGCTAGTCACACCTAAAAGTTGTACGATACATGTAAATCCAATATCGGGTTAATTATTGCGGAAGTTTCGTAAACAGTGGTCCAAAATTGAGGTAACGTTGATTTGCAATTATAACCATAATAAAATAATAAAACCTGACGACAAAACCATATCTTTAATAACACCTCCCACACATGCATCCATTTGCCTCAGGTCCTAATTATATATTTTTTTCAAAATTCACAACTTGCTCACGCACGTCAAAACATCAGCATGTATGATTCTTAGGCTCTATTATATCTATATGGCCTACTTTTCTTCATCATGCTCTAATCAGACAGGTTTAATTATACACACACAGTAATTGACGTTTTTAATTCTACATATTTATGGCTATTGGGACCGGGCAAAATATTGATATTGGATGGAAAACATAATTATTTAACTAGCTGATGCGGTTCCTCACATATTGTCAATATCTACATTTCTATTTTGCGCGGTCAAAAACATGTCTGATTGTAGTGATCAACCTTTTTACGTTTGAGTTTTGTGAAGGTGAGGGGGGGGGGGGGGGTTGGGGGAGGGTGTCGTTGTAAAACATATTGAATAAGTTTTTTTCGTCTGACATCAATTATGTCAGTAAATCTTCGTTTTTTGGCCACCAGAGGGTCGATAATGGGCCGATTTTCGTGAAAAACTAATCAGGTCTGGCCCAATTCTCATTCATCAGATCCACTATCCTTCCACTAGCGTCAGCTAGTGGCTCTGATTGATTGCACTGTAAAATGTGTTCTGTAGACGTATTCATGAATTTGACCTGATTTTGTTTCTGGCCAATAAGGCAATACTTGACAAAAATGGTGTCCTTGACATTCTAAACCACATGGTTAATGTTGATTTTACGTTGTGCCAGCATCATAGACAATTGATATACATCAATCCAGCATTGTCAATCCTACAGCCCAATGTTTTCTTAATGTTGGGCCTGCGTTGCAAACGATGGACCAACGATAAACCAACATTGGGTCAGTGTGTCGTACTGACTGAGACTGCACACCAGTAAGAATGATGACCCAGCCCTGAGTTCATGTTAATCCACAATCTGAGATGCTGTCCCAACATTAAACAAAGAGTGGTTGTTAACATCACTTTGGACATTCTGCTGGTATCTTTGACTTACACAAAAGTAAAAGATGCACATCCAATGTTGCTTTTATGCTGGGCCGTCATTGTATAGGATGGACCAACTATAATACAACACAGGTTGATTGCATATACTGGTCATAATGATACTAGGCATATAATGACAACCATATCCCAGTATAGGGGAGACATAATTATATAAACTTGTCTCTCATAGGTGCAAGGAATCCTCGAACTTGACATAGTTTCAGGGTCAGGTGTGGGTCACGGTACACCAGATTTTGATGCCCTATCAGAACGCAGCAATCACAGAAGAGATTCTCAAAGCACTGTAGCTGGGCCACCTAGTTGTGCTAGTGTGGCCCTGAGAAAGAGCCTGGTCTAGCCCTAGCCCCCATTAGTGTTATGGTGCCAGGTTAGAAGTTTACTGGTCAAAAACATTTCACATTAGCGTCCAGAAACCTCAATTTTCGCTGATTTTTGTATGTTTTTTGGCCACCTGAGGGTCGTTAATGGGACAATTTTCGTGAAAAATTAATCAGGTCTGGCCCTTACCCTCATGAGTGTTAGTGTCAGGTTAGAAGTTGATTGGTCAACAACTTTTCACATTAGCGTCCGGATATCTCAATTTTGGCTGATTTTCGTATGTTTTTTGGCCACCAGAGGGTCGATAATGGACCGATTTTCGTTAAAAACTAATCAGGTATGGCCCTGACCCCCACGAGTGTTAGTGGCAGGTTAGAAATTGATTGGTCGAAAAATTTTCACATTAGCATCTGGAAACCTCAATTTTGGCTGATTTTTGTATGTTTTTCTGCCACCGGAGGCCCGATAATGGGCCGATTTTCTTGAAAAATTAATCAGGTCTGGCCCTAACCCCCGTGATTGGTAGTGCCAGGTTAGAAGTTGATTGCTCGAGAAACTGTGACTATATTGCCCGCAAACGAAGTGTTACAGACGACAGACAGACAACGGCGTTTATAAGGCTGCTAGGTCGCAGCTAAAAAAAATTTATTGTCACTTGTGGAGTTCGCTTATGGTTTGTTCTAGCATGTGAACAACGGGATAATGCCTCTCCCTAGTGAGCTAACAGGGACGCTGATAAACTGAAGGCATAATTCCAACATCACCCTTGCTATATTACTTGCTGCATACACCTGACTTATTTGCATTGTAGCCCAATGTTTGAATGACAAAATGAAGGACACATGCAACATTTTGTCTCAATGGGACGATATACAGATAACAGTCTTTAAATTACATAAAATACTTCTTCAGGCCTATAGACAGTCAGATTCACATTAAATTCATCAACCAGGGTGAGTGAATTTCGCGAATTCCTCAATCAATTCTAAACCTATTTCATGCCATTTTGCACACACAAATATGGCTTTAGAAGGTAGGTTAGACCATTTGACATGATTGTAATGAAATTCTGGGACGAAGCTATAATAATGGGTTTAAGCAGTATCATCTTACTTGTAAAGTAAATAGATATTGTCTTTTGTCTATTATTATATATATATATATATATATATATATATATATATATATATATATGTCTATACAATATATAAATATGTATATGTATGAATCACACTTACTGTAGCATAATTTCGAAGAGATCTTATATAGATGGTCAACACCTCGAATCAACATTAATTTGATGTCTGATGATGGATATCAATTTGATGTCCCTGATTTGACGTCAATTGAACGTCAAGCTTTTGCCTATGTACATTATAAACACATTTTACTGCACGTCTTAGCTTTGTATATGCATTTAATTAGCATTAAGATTCATCACAGTGCAAGACAAGTTAAAACAATTTTTTACAAAATGTTGATAAAATCTTGACGTATCATTGACATCAATAAAATATTGACTATTTATCGACGTCAAATTGACATCAAGGTGCCCGCTGGCCGAGCACACGTCAAAGCTATAATACGCTTACAAACATTTTACTACGGAAGGTTGTTTTGTTGTCCATCCAGCTATATTCTGTAGGTGAATTAGGTTTTAAGATAACTAGTTTTAAGATATGACTAGTAGAACATTGGAATATTGTACCACATCAAGTGAAAAACAGTCAAAATAATTATACCCGTATATATGTTAAAGAGTCTGTGGTCCAGCCAACCTAATTATTCGTGTACTATTTATGGTGTACATAGCACTGTGATCTTTGTTGTTTTCAGGTTGGGCTTTCTATGGGTGTATGGGCGGAACTGTATTGGTGTTTGTCAGCGCTTTGTTGTCCATACAGGCAGAGACATCTACATCCAGTGACAGAGTGGAGAAAGAAATAGTGGATGGGAAAAACCTAATCTGTATTATGTAGACGTATGCTGTTGGCTTGAGAGATATTTTACAAAAATAAAAGTAATAGCTTTACCTTAATTTATTGCGAAACACCTCACATACTATATATATATCATTCATAGACTAGTAATTAACGGACAGTTACTCCATGAACCGACTTTTTTGGGTAGAGTTTCAGAGTAAGATATGATATCAGTTTGAACCACATGCTCACTTTTTTATTGCGATTGAACTCTAGTTGAATAAAATATGTTGGAATCCATAACTTAAGAATTAGATTTTGAGTGATTGTTATTCATCGTAGTCGAGTTATTTTACAATTTATCAGATGTTTGGGAATATCATGTAACAGCACAGGGTGAAAAAATCTGGACTTTTTGATTGGGATTGAGCTCTATAGATAAAATAAATTATGGATGTTATCAAATAAACATGGTTGTGTGGAATTCAAAATAAAATCAAAAAATGAATATGTAACCTATTACTTTGTTATGTGTTTCATAGAATACTTCACAGATTATGTGAAGTCATGATACAAAAATAGACATCAGCTAAGCTCTTATATATCCTCATTTTTAAGCATATGTGCTACAAAATTGCACCATTTGATAACCAATTTTGGAAATTTCACAGGGGAGCATGCCGCCGGACGAAATTAGCAGGGCGGTCGCCCCCAACTTGCAAGTTGTACTGATGATAGTTGGTGAAACTCTCCCATTTGATAGGCAACCTACGGGCTTGGTAGTCGATTCTGTCTGCTGAAGGCACCCAGCGAAGTTCAGAGAAAAGATACGACTTACTTTATCCAATATTACCCTCACTGCCTTTTTTCGTATTTTCTAAATCTGACAATACATATTTTGGACAATTAACCCATGATATTATAGGCCATGGGCTACAAGCACCCTACGTGCATCCGCCCCCTCCCAAACAACTCACACACACCAAACTTTTTTAAACATCGATATGTCCAAAACATGAATATATTTGACCCCTTTTGGAGGGGAGCCCCCAAAAAATTAGTGGGCAGGGTTACGAAAACGTCTGTCGTTGCTATTCTAGTTTAAAATCTACATATGCAATATACCATATAAAAGGTAATTAAATTTTCGTTCTAATGATGTATTGTTCGTGTGTGAGTTGTGGGGGGGGGGGGGGGTGCATGTAGGGTGGTCATAGCCCATGGCCTATTAATCTACAACAAGAATCCTGCGGTTCTCAACCCCGTGGCCGATGATAGTGATTCAAAATGGCCACAGATTTAACACTACTGCTGGCAATACTCACAGATCACAAAAACTGATTTGATCCAGTTGGCCTACTACCTGTCAGGTTCATATGACAGGAGGTGTAGGCCTATACGGGATACGTTAATAGTTTATAGCATAACGGTATTTACCAGACAAATGTCAAGGTTTAAACGTTATATCAATTATTTGCAAACAGTATTAACAACAAGAGGCCCAGGTGCCTTGTCTGGTGTGGTATGTCATTTCGGCCATTTCTGTTGCCCAAGTTGATTTTATTGTTTTTATGGGTGACTTGGGGGTCAAATAAGCCAAAAATATTGGGGTTTAATTTTTCCCGCCCCTCAACCTCGTTTTATGACACATTCAAAATGTCGGCTATCGAAATCACATATTTGGCCACTACTTTGGCTCTAGCATAGCTAGGGTCACGATTTTGATGTTTATAGCCATGTTTCTGGGTATGAGGAATCCAATGGTGCCCATCTAAAATGTGTATGTCTCGTAGAAATTACCGATAAAACACATTTTTTATGCATTTCCGGTCATTTTTTTGGTCGCGAAAACGACAAAAACTCACATTTTCAAACGATTATTTTTGTTGCGTTATTTACTCTGTATTATTATAAACAGTACAGTGTTCATGGTTTCTGAATGTTGGGTGAACCCTAAGTATTTCACCAAGAAGGCGTAGAAACTGAACAAGCTCAATAACGATGTTTGATACAAGTTCAATAACGATGTTTGATACATTTCCTTGATTTGCAAATCCACATTTTACAACAGTTACAGAAGAAAATTAATAAAACCAATGTGTCTTTTGAAAGAGAAGTGGATAGGCGGGGTGGAGGTCCAATTCGAAATTTAAAAAATTGTAAAGAAAATATTATACAAAATTGTTAACAAATTGTGCGTTTCAGCAATGTTTCATATGCTGTCAAAGAAATGATAAGAATCCATCATGGCGGTTGATTGTGGTCCATCCCATCCACAAAATAATTGGATTTTCATATTGTTTTCTTTAACATCTTTAAATAAATGATACACAAGAAAAAATAAAAGGGGGATTCTAATTCATCACAGCCCATGAGAGATATCCCCGTATAATAAGAGTCGACTCACCCACATGGGTTAGCGGCAGAGCCGGGCAGTATAGCAAGAGCTATGTTTTAGTATCCTTGTGACTGTGTACTTTGAGATCAACAATGTCATGAAAAAAGGGTCACCCTATTTAAATGATAAATTAGCCTATAAATACTAACAGTTAAATCTTCATGTCAAGGCATTATTCAAATGAGATGTACCTCGATAATTACCAATTAATATACTAGAGCCTGACGGCACTGAAGTAGAGCTTGCGTCGACCTCCAGGGTTATGGTTCTACGGACAGCTAAATGGAGCTCACAATAATTATTAAAGCTGCCCAGCTGTTTTGCTTATTTTGATCAAAAAACCAAGTCATAGAAAATGGTGTTTAATTTATTATTTAACTGTTTAAAGTATTAAAACCCAGCGGGGGTTTCTGAACTCTGAACTTTAAGTATGAAGTTTGAAGTCCAAAGTCTGAACTCTTTTAAGTCCGAAGAAATATGAAGTGGCCTATATTGTCCAAAGTCTGAAATTCAAAGACCGAAGTTCAAAATCAGAAGGACGAGGTCTGTCCGAAGTAGGCCCTATAGCAAAAGTCTGTCCGAAGTCTTACATCTGAAGTGCAAAATTCAAAGGCAGAAGTCCAAAATCCGAAGTCTGATGTTCAAAGTCTGGCCGAGGTCCAAAGTCTGAAGTAGGAGTCTGACGTCTGAAGTCAATCCGAAGTTTGTCTGGAGTCTGTCATAAGTCTGAAAACTGTCCGAAATCTGTCTGAAGTGGTCTGCATGATGGCGATCCCCATTGATCAGCAGTTCTCCTGATCCTCATAACTTATATTATAATGTATTTCTTGAGCTTCTTTGGTTACATATGTATGTCTGTTTTTGTTTTGTGACAAATAAATTGTCAGAGTCTTTGAGTCCGAAGTTTGACGTCTGTACGATGTCTGACAATAAAGTCTGAAGCATGTCCGAAGTCCACAATCCGAAGTCTGAAAACTGATGTCTAAAGTCCACAAACGGAAGTCTGATGTACGAAGTCTGACGAAATCTGAAGCTTGATGTCCGACGTCTGTCCCAAAACTGTCTGAATTATGTCCAAAGTCTGAAGTACTACGTATGTCTGTTCAAAACCTGGAGTCCAAAAACCAAAGTCTGAAGTCCAAAGTATGTCCAAAGTGCAAAATCCGGGTCTGAAACCAAAGTCTGAAGTCTGTCAGTTGTCTAAGTCTAAAACCGAAGTCCAGAGTCTAACGCCCAAAATTTGAAGTTGAAAATCTGAAGTCGAAAGTCTATCTGAAGTCCGTTTAAAGTTTTTGCAATTATTATAGCTTAGTCATACAATACCGGTAATATATATTGTGTGTTTGTAGATCAATTATGACAATAACAGGCCCATTGTACCGATAATCCTGCATAGTCCTATAATTATTTTAGGCCTAGTCAAATTTTCCTTTCTCCGTTTTTTAATCGAGGTCTACGATATTACAATCTTATCCGAAGATCACATTATCAAAATATATAAATAAGTGGAATAATATTTCAGAATGAGATTATATAGACTAACATTCAATTAACAAACAATATAAAATGAAAACACACGTGTAGACTAGGCCTACATGTATTTAATATACAAACGATTAGGCCTACCTCTAATACAATTTAAAATTATATTGTCATTGATCAGAATTTAGTTGGACAGCCCCTCCCCTAATGCAGCAAAATTTCGTCACCGATACCTCCAGGATACCCGGAGCCGCTGGCTATGTACCCAACAAACACGATGAAAATTGTTGATGGCCCAACGACGGCGACGCTGGCCTAACATTGAAACAGCATTGGTTGAATGTCTTGTGTGAGAGTTTGCTTGGCCCTATCAAAAAAAAGATATTCCCCAGGAACTGCTTGTCACACTTTCATGTAGACAGAGAATGGAGGCAGAATATTATAAAGACATAATTATAACATGACTGTATCTGCATAGATACAGATCCCGGGATACAGATACATGATGATGTTCTACCTTGTGTTTTCTGGGAAGACTGCATCGTATTTCTACAGATCTGTAGAAATATGATGCAGTCCTCCCAGCAAACAAGAGGCATTCCCCCAATACTGTTTCAATTTTGGGCCAACGACGGCGACGCTGGCCAACATTGAAACAGCATTGGTTGAATGCCTTGTGTGCCTTGTGTTTGCTAGGTGGTGTCACTGCGTTGAGGTCTAATGCAGGTGCCGTGCATACAGCTAATGTCGCGCAGTCGGATCACTTGTGACGTCACCGAACTGACCTAATTAATCAACTGGACAGAGGCAGGGGACAGAGGAGGACTTGTTGACCCAGTGAACTGTATATACATGTAGGTCACTGGATTGACCTGTACGCTGTTTCCTGGGCCACGCGTCATCTCTAAAGGCTGACATGGTTTAACAGAAAAACAGATATTTAACTGTGTTTATCTGAGCATATAAGTAGAAATCTCAAAATTGGAGATCGTAGTGCAATGAAGAAAGTTCTTTTTAACAGACACATGACGTTAGATTATGTTCTCAGCTCAACGTATTTAACGTCATTGTCGTGGAATACAGCGACACTAAAATACATTAAGCCCAGACAACTGCAACAGTAGAGCTTCGCTCTACTAATAAATCAGTGATATAACAAGAACGCCCGGAGGCTCCCCTGGTTTTTGGGGTATGACTTTATGAGAGGGACAGGGTGATTACCACAACTAACATTTAATTGGTTTACAGCAAGCAATCAGTGGTTTGGTTCATCTATTAGCGATTACGTTTAGGTTCATGTTTAGTGATTTTTATTTATATGTTACCATATTGACAATTTTATAATTCCACGGGTGTGCAATGCTGAGCATTTTAAAATAACTACATCTGGCTCCACGGCAGTCTGATTTGCATCCTTATTTGGCGAGCTCAATAACAACCCTTGGTGTAGGTGAACTAACCCAGCAAACAGTAGAGGTTGACACAATGCTGACCCAATGTTGGGCCAGTATTGGGTCAATGTCTCGTGTTTGCTGGGTAGACATACGACAGGAATGAACATGCTATCTTTCACTTCCCACACATTGTGTTCAACTGGTGGGAGGTAGGGCCATCTGATAAAGTATATATAGGTCTTGTCTCATTGCCATGTAGTTGATCCTCATAAGGTGTAGCAGCAGGGCAGCTCAGATAGGTGGTAGAACTTCCCTTTATAGATTTTCAATGTACACAATTAGATAGGGGAAGGTGCTGCATCGATAAGAGTGTGTGACTGCCACGTCATTCATGCAAGCGTCCCCAGTATAAAATCCGTCGATCTTGCCGGGGGCTTTCAGGGAAATATCCTTGTCCATCCCCTCTCAATGGGACCAGGTGATCACATTAAAGGCAGCCTTGTCACGTTCAGGTGTTAAAGTAATAAATAGAATGTTGAAGAGAGAAGTAGATTACACACTAATTTAAATAATATGTAGATATAATCCGTGTGAAGCCAGTTCCACAGGCCAGTTAGGAAATATTACACAAGAGATGCTTCATCATGACAGAACAGTGATACACAATATCCATATTCAACCAACTAAATTTCAAGAGGTACACTTGAATTTTTTTTATATGTGTGCCCAGCAAAAAATGGTAAAGTTATTAGATCATCTGTGATAAGCACAAAGCTTTTAAAAAACATATTTCAAGATGAAATATGCCAGAATTTCCCGCAAGCTTTCTGAACCTTATGAAAACTGATTTGCAACAAAGTAGATGGTGGAATTTATATGCATAGATCTCTGCCAAGCTCCCGCCACTAATTATCCTATGAGATTGTTCAATGCATCAAACATTATTGAAATTCTATGAAATTGTTCAGTTTACGTCATTTTGATGGAATATTTGGGGGTCTATTAACGGAAACCATCATTCAGAAATCATCACCAATGTACTGTTTATCATAATGTACTGTTTATCATAATACAGGCTAAAGAACGGTACAAAAAATACTTGTTTGAATTCACAAGAAAAAAAATGGACGAAAACGTATGAAAAATGTGTTCTATCGTTAATTTCAAGACATAATTTCAAGACATCCACGTTCTTTGTGGGCACCATTGGATTGCTCATAACCAAAAACATAGGAATAGACATCAAAATCGTGACTCTAGTTATACTAGAGCCCACGATATGGCTAAATATGTGATCTCGATGGCGGCCATTTTGAATGTGTCATAAAACGAGGTTGGGGATGGGAAAAATAGAACCCCAATATTTCTGGCTTATTTGACCCCTAATAATGTCAAAACAATAAAATCAATTTGCGCAAGAACTTTTAATTTTAGGCATATTTCTGACATACCACAGCAGACTATACAACGAGGCTAGGCTTCTCGAGGTCGCACACTGAGCCTTGCTGAAACGTATTACCACCTATTGGGATGGGGATGTTTCTAAAACAATCTCTATTTGACCCAAGTTTGACTGCAGGTAAATACAGAAGAGAATATCACATCCATGAAGGCTGGTTTAATGTAGGGCCACTGTGTACGACACTGGCCCTACATTAAATCAACACAGACAGTTCAACGTGGTGTGACCACATCCCAACTGGTACACACAAGACGTTAGGGTTGGAATCATGTTGAGCCTACGTCGGAGACAGTGGGCGAACATTAAATTGACATTTTGCTTTAAAAAATAATTAATGTTCCATATCTAAATTTTCTGATCTTTCTCCCTACCCAAATAGATGGTTCATATGATAGATTCAGCAAGGCTGGGTCTGCAATCTCGAGAAGCCTAGCCTTGGTGTACATAGGGGAGATGATGAATACTAAAACACAGATATGCACACTGATAGTGCCAAAAAATCACTTCCGTGAACATTATAATACATCATTGGAATGAGTTTCAATAAAGTAAAAATGAATATTGACCAAGATGCAAACCTTTGATGAATGATATACATGAGTTTTTCGAAATAGCCTACTCTGGACAACCATTCTTACAATTGCAGTAGCAGGTCTGACCAGTAATAAGAGGAATTGATGAGTTATTTTGATCCAGGTTTCAAAGAAGTAAATATCTTAGAGCATCGTAAATGATTACAAATATCGTGAATAAAATTATTGATGTAATTGTCTTTTTCCGATTTCTTGCTCTCAAATATTATGACAAAAGTCATTCTAGTTTCCACGCTAGACATATAATATGTGCTCTGTACTTTCTGAAAAGAGATAAAAAAAGGATACATCAAATACAACTAAAAATACATTCCTGCAAGCCTACAAATGATGGAAGTCATATGTTTCCTCTCCCCTTTTATTATTTATAAACGAACTGTGCAACTTCAAGGTACCTAGTGATGACAATTTTGGTCGAATTTGATGACCTCCGGATTAATTCTTGTGATGATTAGCTTTCTATCAACCACAAGGTCAATTTTATGCAATAACTAGGCCAAAATTCGTCTCCATGCAATTTTGATCAGGGCCAATACCGACACCCCTCGCCATACTTTTACTAATTCCATATTTAGGCCATTTTAGTCTACATATTTCATCAATAGTACTATCTAAGGATAGATATTAAATAATAAATTCTTCAATATAAACTGTATCTGTATCAACCTAGCAATTACATTTTTCTTTAGAGAACACTTTGTTTTTTAAATACGCCCCCCCCCCCCTTAAAAAAATTAGGATCCCCTTGTGAAATTTGTGACAAGTGTCTATAGGCTGCAAAGAAAGAAAGCTCCTCACTTCGTCATAGAAGTAAACTATTTTATCTCCACCAGTGGAGTCTGGTAGTCGATCATTCATAATACTGACAACAGCCGGCCAATGTTTATCTGGTCTCTCCTAAATCATACAAAATTAAAAAAGATCAATACACAAAATACACAACATAAAATCAAATAATCAGATATTATACAGTTCATGTTATATCTACTTCACCCTTCTTTTGCTACGCCCATACATATACATTTTCAAGCTAATTTCATACCACATACAATACCATTGAACATATTTGCGGGAGACGCCAAATTAAACAATAATTCAATCTGCTAGTTTTTTTTATAAATTTATGTAAGTATTTTTTGTCATTTTAAGGAGGAAATTTTAATTTAGCAGAGCTAAATTGCGGTATGTTTTTGTTTATTCAATTTTTGTGTATTGTTTGTTCTCCTGTATTTTTTTTAAATTGGAAATGTGAGGTTCTTTGTTTATTTATTGCTGTGAATTTGAAAACATAATTAAAAATTGTCAATTGGTTATGTAATAAATCAGAAATAGCAGGGAGCATTTTCATATTAAGAAAAAAGGAAAGATTACCCCAGGGCTACAAAAGATTGCAGGGTAGCTGTCCAGCCCTGTAGGTTGTGTAGTTTCTTTGTCTGGGTGATGATAACCAACACCTCTGTATGTTTCCTCCACACCATTAACATCAAGAACAATCAGCACAGATAATGCATCTGATTTCCTCTGAAATGTAACAATTCTGAAAATGAAAAATATACAAATAAAAAATGTTGAAAAATATTGTTCAATAGTGTTTTTTAAAAGAACTAAAAAGCCTAATATATCAAAGTGACAATAAGATATCGACTAAATTTCAGTGTGGGAAGATGACCTTCAGAGCCTATAAAATTTCATGCCATACAGAGCAAACTTTGCACCAGGCAGTCATAGAGATGGATAAATATTTACGAAATATACAGGCTATAATTCAAGTTGAACCAAACGTCAAAGTGAATAATAATTGACATTATAAAAAGATAACGATGGAAACTGATTTTCAATGTCATATGAAGGCATGATGTATGACGATATTGAGATTCCTGTCGGACTGAGATGATCAGTTTAATTAGAGCGTCAGATAACAGTCAGTCAGGCCTGGTGTGCGTCATCACTCACTGTTGAAAAAATCACGTCGGCAAAGTCTCTTTAATATTGTCCAGATGTCTATTACACTGGCCAAACATGAAACCAACTCCACTAGATGGAGAAGTAGCTCATTGTCTGGTTCAGAGCACAAACTTCCATCACATTTCAGCAAACAGCAGTAACAATCTACTTTCGCAGTACACAGTTAGCTAGCTACTGCTGTTTGCTTTTGCACAGCAGCGTATTGGCGCTGTGATATCAGTCCTGTTGATTGATCAGTCAGTCTTTGTAGTTTCCACATAGCTTCAGCACTAAAGCACTGTTGGTCTGCTAGGACAAATATGATATTTTTCAAGGGGAATAACACTGAATTGAACATAAAAGATTATGCGATACAGTTTAGCTTCGTAAGTAATAGTAGGGGTCTTACATTTTAGACATAGTGGCGTTGCACACATTATTCATATCCATACAATAATCCTCTAAAATCACAAGGACGTGTGACTGTGACAGCACCATCCCTAATCCTATGCATATACATATAATTTTGGTATTTTACTAAAACAAAGCGGGTGTAGCACTTTTATGGCAATCAACACAAATTATACAGTCCATGTAGAGTTGTTATTCTTGTGGACTGTTATGTTAAATACAGAATTAAGGATTACTCCCATATAATTATGTACTTGTTAGCTTACATGAAACTTGTACGTTATGTCGGGAGAATCATACGATATAAATGCTGTACTTTACTTATTATGTAATAGATGCTGCTTTCCTGTTTATGAAACAAAAAATAAATTCAATAAATACATAAATTCCATATAATCATGGAAGGTTTAAAGATTTCCTTCTGAGTGATACATACTTGCTATAAAAATCCACAGAAGTTTTAGTTAAAATACTCTTCATTTCACCAGGTGGACACTGTTTGCTTAAAACATCATAGAAGTAGAGACTGAATTTTGCCACTAGATGTGCCTTGTACTTTAACAGCCATTGGTAAAGAGCAGGAACTGCTAAAGATTTGGAGCTGCCGAATCCTAGTTTTTTGCTCTAAAAATAAAGTAAAACACCTATTAGTTTTTCAGACAGATACAAATAGCTTAATACATGTATACCGGTACAGTATTTTTTATACAGCATTTTTCCAAAATATGAATTGTAATATTTTAACAAGCAATAGTTAATACATGTAGTCCAGTTGACGGCACCATCATTTATGTAGTGGAAAGGGATTTTCTTCTTAGTTTAAGGTTTTTGATTAATTTTCTCCTCATACACATCTCAAGCATTTTCAGAATATATCAAAACTTGTACGAGAATACATGCCCTGGTGCATGAATGTGCCATGGGTGCTAACTCAGAGAGCTAAGTAAGTCCTATTGGTTAGACAATAATAATTATAATATCAGTGAACATTTTTAAAACAATAAACAAATAAGATTTTAAGATGAAATCCACATATTTACTTCTTTTGCGAGACTTCCAGGTCCCCAAGATCCTAATTTAGAATGAGCATCATGTAAATGAATAAGGCACGGCAGAAAATGCCATGTTTGTAGTTGTATTTGTGCTTCCAGTAGGTGTCGTAAAATGTCACATTCAAGCCTGCAAACATGCAGAAAAAATATTAAAATTTATATCTAATCATATAATTATATATATAATAAAAATAAGAAAATAGAGAGAACAGCATACATGTAATGGTCTAATTTTTTATGAAGATCACTAAACCTAGTGCAAACCCTTTGAATTTCAAGGCCAATAAAGTAGCACTGGTCCGTCTGTGCTCACTCATCCTCTCTACTTCTTGGTGACATTGTGCCAAATAAATTGATATGTTTCAATGCACACAACTCAAACATAAAAAGGATCAGGTGGTTTAACGTAAGAATTGTATTAAATGGAGAGTATAGACAGATGCCTAATATTGCCCATCAGTGCCCACTAAAACCCGTATTTATCTATATTGCCCATTATTCCTCACTGGGCTGGGTAATATATTACAGTGTTTTTGCCAATCCTGGCAAGCCAGAAAATGACTACGGAACATACTGTCATAAATGAATCAGACTCAGGTCTCCTGAAAATCACTGAACTGCAACCAACACTTCTTTTTAATACAGTGAGGCGGGTACCCTCAGTGCCTAAATATAATATCATAAGTGATCTGGACTAGCTGCACAAGAAATATTACCCAGTAATGTTAAACCAATAATGTCATCTATTTACTTGAAAACACTGATTTGAGACCAAAACCTTTTTGTTTCATTGGCAGGCGGGTAAGTGTCTACATAATTTGATTCAAATTAGCAGTTCTCATGATCATTACAAATTCCTGTTTTAGTTTACAAATTCCTGCGAGTAGCAGTAAAGATGGCAACGGCTATCTACACAAAACATTTTTTAATCCTAGCAAATGTATGAATAAGCCAAAATGTCGGTCGAGCTTCGACAAGTGTCAAACATAAGGTAAATATTTTGTGTTTGCTGGGCTGCTCTGTCGATAACAAACTATAACAGCAACAGCAAGTGTAAACACCCGATATTGTGGGTTTGATCACCATTGAGTAAGACACATCATCAGTTTGATCATGACATTGATCATGATCAATAAAAATTATAAAAGAAACCAAAGATTTGAATCACACTTACAACAAAAAACATGTTAGGGAAAATGTCGGATTGGTGGCCATTTGAAATCTGATCTGTACCACTTTTTCACTTGTGAGTTGGTAGGTTGAGCATGTGTTCCAGAACACTGAAATTTAAATCCACAGCTCAATCCCATGATCACACTTATAAGGAGAATCTGTTTATGAATCTGACTTGTGCCATTTCCTAACTCATTTCCTACCAAGACAACTCTCATCCAAGTACTAAATGAAATAAATGAAATGAATCGGGCTGTAGGCCACCTTTGTGCACATATAGGCTAAACTGGGCCAGGAGAACCTCCTGAGGATGGTGAGATGATTGAGATGACACTGTCCTCCAGACACAGGATTCGAAATTCGAGCCCTGGCAGTCTGAGGCCGAGCACGCTACCTCTCGGTCACGGAGGCTCCCCATAATACTGACTTTCACACATGGATGGGGGGAAACATTTTTTGTTTCTTTCAAACCGCCGAGACCGGGAACTGAACCCCGAACTCTGGCGTGAAAGGCAGCGGTGCTAACCACTACCCTAGGGCCCCCGCCCTCCAAGTACTAAATGAAGACCGTTAGTGAATTTGATTTTGGCATAATTAATCTATTGTTGAATGATGATCAAATACAGGCAACATTCAGTTTGTCGTTTTTTATTTTCGGCTCTGTATTGTTGTCTACGTTGGTATATGGGGGGGGGGGTTGGGGGTGGTTTTGGGAAAAGGGGGTGCCTTTTGCAAGAACCGAGAATTTTAGCCTAATTTATCATTATCCTGCTCATGCAGAGCTGCCGGTAATGTGATGTTATTTTCTGACACATGTGGCTTCTAACTTGCCGTGATTCATTCGCAGTCTTCCCAAGAGGCATATCTAGATCCCCCAGAGGTACCGGTTTTGTGATTAGAAGTACTTAGAGAGATATGTGGTCTGGAAAAGAAAGGCTCAACAACCTTCAGTCCCTTCTATGTCCTAGTGAATTCAAGTGAAATACAAAACATGTTAACTGCCCAGCTGTTTTCGAGAAGTGAACCACACCATGTTGCTTTGTACAAGTTTTTTTGTTTTTGCAAGTTTACCGACCAGACAAACCCCGATTTCAAATCTGCCTCAGTCTGTAATAGAGAACCTTACTACAGTATAATATATGTTTTCAGACAGTCATGTAAAAAAGGTAAACTGATTTTTATTCTGCTATTGTTCACCAAAACTGACGGAATCAATAAGACAATAAATATAACCAACATGCTGTGATGATTTTTGCATCACTAATACATGCATTTTCACTTAGGCCACTATGTTTAATTTAAAAAATCCAATATCTAATGAGGGAGAGCGGTAAAAAAAAACACTTAAGAAAAAAACCCATTGAACCTACTTTTGGAAAAGTTAATGAGGGAGACCAAATAAAAAAAACATTGTACAAATTACTAGAAAAATTAATGAGGGCGACTAATTAAAAAAAACTTTTGACCCATCTAGAAACTAGAAGGGAAATTTGACGCATATGCGTCAATTGTATGCCTCCGCAATCACATGAGGCCCATCTTTGACCTTGACCTTTGACCTTGACCTTTGGTAAAAAACTTTAGCCGGAGGGGTTGAATGTTTGTATAAATTTTGAATTCAATCTGTAGGACCATGTTGGCGTAGTACAAAAATACATGACCGGACGAACGGATGAACAGCCGGACATCCGGACGGACAACTCAAGAACATAATGCCTTCGCTCGCTTTGTGGCGGAGGCATAAAAAGTTAATGAGATCGACGACAAAACAAGCAAAAGCTGGAAATATGTTTTTTTAACCCCAGAAATAAACTAGTTTTGTTAATGTTTTTTTTATCGCCTGAATATAACCATTTTTCCGGAAATCAGCAACAATCCAATGCGCGCGATGGACAGAAAAAAAACATCAGTTTTTTTTGTAATGCACTGCCTAAATCTAATGCGCACGCTCATCTAAAACAGAGAAAAAACATAGTGGCCCAAGCATCATACTGACATAAAACTTGTCCTTAGAGGACTAAGGATTGGATGATGAAAGTCTTTCTGGTGAGCTTGTGCTATTTCAGAAACCATTTCAAGTAGATCCTCATAGCCCATGGGCCTATAAGGTGCTTGATGCATAGCCCCATGTGCATTCACCACCTGTTCAAAACTATATAAATCAAGGTAAAAATGACTGAACAAATATATTAGAACAAATAAATCGGTAATGGAGATGCAATGTTCATGATTATCCAAAATTTAATTGTGGATAGAAGAGCTAAAATTTATATTAGAGTTACTGTGTAGCTGAAGAAAGTGCTTGTTTGTTATTACTTTTAGAATTTTGAAGCTCACTATAAATTTAAAAAATTGCTGCCACTATAGATGATACTATCCCCAGCCTACAGCTATGACAGGTACAGGCAATGGGAGAGACAAATATTAAAAAGGGTTTCATGCCCTCAATGTAGGCCAAAAACTTTAGCTATCAATTAAAAATTTCTTTCACAATACCGAGTGCAAAAGAAGCTTCCCCCTTTATTAGAGCACCCTTATGATATGTAAGTACATGTAGTTGGTACAGTAAAGTACTGTAGCTGGATAAAATACAAGGATACAATTCCATGACTTTAATTCTGGCGATGATGAAGTGAGAAAGTTGTCCACATAAATGGCCCAGCAGTTGT
This sequence comes from Flabesymbios commensalis, assembly GCA_964017125.1. Taxonomy (NCBI): domain Eukaryota; kingdom Metazoa; phylum Annelida; class Polychaeta; order Terebellida; family Flabelligeridae; genus Flabesymbios; species Flabesymbios commensalis. The sequence goes on from OZ024902.1 coordinate 36,167,517, forward strand.
TCGATATAAGGATCGTTGTCAACAGGGGTATCAGCTCCTGATCGTGGCTGACTTCCATCTCCATCTCTCACAACGTACATAAAGCTGCTGACATCACCAGTGACATTAGGATGGACAAAACTAAGCTGACTGTTTTCACCTATTTTCTTCAGTTCTTTCAGCAGGTAATCATAAGAAGATGTTTTCAAAGTCTGTATGTTGGACAAAAATTAAAGCAAATTAGTGTGTCGAAATATCGCTAGGAAAGTTAACTTAATAAGTCCAAACTTTTAGCTCATAGTGGCTTAATATAACAAACCCCAGGGTTCAGTCCTAGGTCCAATGTTTTTGGTATATATAAACAACACGACGATTTACAGAGTAGCCTTAGTTTATTCGCAGACGGCAACTTAATGCACATTTCGTCCAACAGCGACGAAACTAACAAAAATATCCTTAACAGTAATTTGAGAATAATGAAAAGTTGGGCTGAGCAATGGTTAATCAAATTTAGTGTTGAAAAAACAAAATGTTATGTTTGTTAGATATCAAAGTAATACAGATGATAAACTTATTTTTAATAATCACGATTTAGATAATGTATCTGAATATAAACATTTAGGGGTCATTTTTCAATCTAATCTCAGCTGGAACAGCGATATCGATTTTATATGTAAGAAAGAAAGTAAACGCTTGGATATTTTAAATAGTGTGTCCCACAAAATCACTAGAAACTATGTATTTTTCGTATGCCCGTAGTATTCTGGAATATGCCGTTATTTTATTTTGTAATACGTCCCAGGAAAACTTGAAACAGATAGATACTATACAAAAACGAGCCGGAAAGATTGTGAGTGGCGCAATTCGCTGTACCTCATCCGACGCGACATACGAAGAACTGTCATGGCAAAGATTAAATGACAGAAGACAAAATCGCATGACTATTTTCTATTCCGATATAATACACCATAGGGCACCATCTTATCTTCTTCCACTTATTCCAGAAACTGTAGAAAACAGAGTACAAGCCTGTTATCCCCTAAGAAACCGCTCAAATTTATCATGCCCTACATTCAGAACCAAAAACATACAAAAAATCATTCTTTCCTTCTATGACTTTATTCTGGAATAATTTGGAAGAAAATATAAAACATCTTGAAAAAATGCCGCTGAAATAAACTTAACAAAACAAAAACCAACATGTAACCCATATTATTATCTTGGAAACAGTTCAACATAATAATTCAACAGTTCAACATAATAATGGCATTTTACGGATGAGATGCAGCGAGTTGCGACAACATTTATTTGATATGAATATCATAGAGAATAACAACTGTGAATGTGGTCTCCCAGAGACATCGTCTCATTTTTTTCTCGAATGCCCACTCTACATTGCTCCTGGGCGTATTTTATGTGATTTCTTTCTGCGTAATAATTATGAATTTACTGTTCATGTTCTTTTATATGGCATCAGTGATGGTATAAACAATTTTATAATAAATCAGGCTGCCCAAAAATATGTTATCACTACCAACCGATTTAACTTGCTGAATAATTTGTCATGAGTCTTCTAATAATTGCCATAACTATTCTTGATTCTTTATATCAGCGATTTAATGTATAATGCTTTTGTGCAGCAATACCATACCACTTTATTTACATGTCAGGCAACAATTATTTTTATTTTTTTTATCGCAAGAGAAGCCTCTATTACACTTTTGTACTGCTTCAATTGTTAATAAAATATGTTTACACTAGAAAACATATTACATATTTACTTGTATAATCACTTCTAATAATACATGTAGATGGTCAATAATACAGTTGGTATAATATCTTTCTAACGCAAATAGAGAGAAAACAGAAAAAAAAATTAGCAAGGCCCATCACCTCAGCCTCTAATCATCCCCTAACAGCGAAAATCATTTGAACAGGCCTTATAATTTTATAGGCTATAATTTTTTTGATTCTAATAGAGACCTGGCAGTTAAAGTCTGTTCCCGCACTGAAAGAATTAGAAATTTATAATGGCCGTAGACTCGTAACATACAGTAGGCGTCATGTGCAGCCATGCAAAAAGAAAATGGAGAAAATGGAGAAAATGGAAGAAAAGTGGAAAAAAAGGGAAAATATTTTCTTCCAAGAAAATATTTTCTTTGGAAGAAAACATTAATTTTATGTTAATTTCTTCTTAGGAAGAAAGTATTGTCTCACTTTTGTTCTCCCACTTCTTCTCCATTTCTTTTTTCAAGGTTGCACATGATGCCTACTTCAGGCATTAAAATGAAGCAGACAGACCTTGGACTAAGATATGTATGATGACTTCAGATTAAAAAAACTCTTTGGTCGTCATGGTTTATAAATACAGAAATAGATCAGCATTGTAAGGGTTAAAAAACATACCTCCCTCCTTCCAATAAGTTTGAAAGTAGGATTTTGTGCAAGGAACTGCAGGGATGCATAGGCTTTTTCTGCTGTTGCCAAGCTCACCAAACAATTCACAATAGTGCCCCATGTTGAACATGACTGCTGCTTGCTGCTGTCACGCTCTTTTTCCTGAAAATGTACTAATAATAGTTAATTATTAGTCATTCTCCATCCAAAAACCATAACAAAATAAAGAAACAATTAACATTGTAAAAGAAAATTTCCAGGTAAATATAAATTTAGTCTAGTGTAAGGCGTCCAACTTTCACCTAAGGCATATCAAAACGTGACCAATTGCTTCACTACAGTTTCAAAGTAAGAAAATTTACACTTTCTATATATGAATCTAAGGAGCATGGGTTACATATTCTGGACAATTCATTTAGAGATCGGGTTGGACATCACAATTTTAAAACAATCATATGATCTATTTCTTTGATTACAAGTTTCAAACTAATTAGTCTTTATCAGGACTTGACATTAAGGCTTGTCCAGGAAAAGTAAAATAATAAAAAATTGACTATCTAGATGACCATTGTATTGAACAATATCCACAAGGTACATTTTTCAAGTAAAAGGTAAATCCTGAGATGTTGCACTGATTGAAATGCTTTCAGATTCATTGTTACAGGATAAGTCAGGTTTTGATTTGGACAAGTACATGTACATTTTGATAGAGACTTGTGCACAGGACAAGTTAGTCAGGGCTTGACACTAACACTGGCCCGTTGACCCGAGGCCAGTAAAAATCACTAAGGGCCAGTAAATCACCTGAGATACTGGCCCTGGGGGCAACGGAAAAATATCACCCCCCTTGATACTGTGTACACTAAGGACTAGAACAATAAGGCTAAGGGCCAGTAATTACCTGAAGTTACTGGCCCTTTGGGCTACTACCTGAGATCAGTTAGTGTCGATCCCTGTTAGTCATGTGGTAGGCTATTATAAATGTCTAGGCCTGCTTATATACTAATAATACATGCTTACTTAGTATAATAACAATTATTTTTATCAGTTATTTCGCAATGAAAACAATTTATTATAGAAAATGCAAACAGACAGCTGGTTCTAATTTTGATTTGATCAAAATTAGATACAAAAAGAATTAACCCTTACAGCGGGGGGATAGACTTTAGTCGTCAGAATCTGACCTCTGTAGACGGCAGATTCTAAAGACTAAAGTCGTTCCATGGACTGTAAGAATTAAAATATTTCTAATGGCCGGAAACCCATAACATAAGTATTCAAATGAATCGGAAAGAGGTAACTAAGACATTTATGATGATTTCAAATTAAAAAAAACCCTTTGGTTGCGATGTTTTTTTACAAATTAATTCAGTGCTTTAAGGGTTAAACACTATAATACAGTATATTAGGCATATCAATATCATTACAAACAGCCCTGTTTGCTAATAATATACTTACAGAGATTTCTCTAGCTTTGTCATAAGCAAAGTTACTAAGGCACTGAAAGTATGATTCTAGGAAAGCTTGTTCCCTTACTACAGGATGCACAGCAGCTGCCATTATTCCTAACATAACCATTCTGCAACAATTAAAATACATACAAACAACTAGACTTAGGTTCTACATTTGCGCTTAATAAGTGTAAATATACATATAGATCTACACTTTCTTTTGAAACTGATATCAATGCATGAACAAATCAATACCAGTTTGTTCTTTTTTTTTAAATTGTTGGCAGCTCAAAAAACAAAATGCCGAAGTTCATAAACCTCAAAAGGCACATCTACACCCCCAGGGAGATGTGTGTGTGCGTGCAATATGAGAAAAGAGAATGAGTCAGACATGTTAATCCCTAACTTCTAAGCTATTTTCTCTCACATATATGTACGCCAAGATATAGGGTATCTACATCCCCCAACCTTCAGGAATCTGTGTGAGCAATATGAAAATAATCCCTCCAAGGTTTCAGATATGTTCCTTAAACAAGGTATTTTAATTCAGAAACGTAGGCCAGAAAATAGGTCAAAGTTCATTCAAGAAAACACATATACACAGCCGTAGGTGATGTGTGCATGCATATAGAAGGAATCCCCCAAGAGGTTTCCAAGATATAATCCGGAAACTTTTACTGTACTGTAAATCTTTAAGCTATTTTGGCTCAAGAGATGTGGTCAAATAGTAATTAAAGGCATAACCCCCAAAAGAGGGATGTGTGTGCGGAACAATAAAAGGAGCTAGAAATAAGTGTTTCACCTGAGAAAAGACTCTAAATAAAATACTTTGAACAATTAAAATGTATTGAACATTAGCAGATTCTCAATTTATACATGTTAATATCAATTTATCATGGTTATATTATCAGGTAAGGAACAGAACAAGTAGCTAATATTTGAGCACATTGCATAAACAGCTTTAAAGGTATCACACTAGATAAGAAAGTCCTTATTTGATTAAAGATGGCCAGTATGACCCGGATATGTTTTCAAACTTTCTAAAACATTTATACAGTCTAGGAATAATTACTAGTATTAGTATTCAGCATGTTAAACACCAAGTGAATCCAATAAGCAACTTGGAAGTTAAAAGTGTGTCAAAGTTATAATCTGCTAGTTTGATGAAAAAAATACAGATGGCTACCGCGACAAATGGGTAGCCTAATAGTGAATATAAATATACCTAAGTCCATATAAAACAACCACAGAAGTGGGTCTATAAGCTTAAGCCCAGGTAGGCCTAAAGTGGTACACTGGCATAGTACCCCTTTGGCCCACCTGGGTTTAAACTTATAGTCCCACCTCTGCGGTCGTTTATATGGAAGTGGGTCTATTTATATTCACTATTATCCGTTTGTCAACTGTGAAATCATAGAATATCATTCTTCAATCATGAAAGAATCTTATGAACATGTTATCAAGGAAACGTTGCAATGTCTGCATGTTGTGAATTTAGCATGCGGCATGATGCCTCACTTCCATGCAGCCCTTACTTCCGGCTTACACATCATTGGACCCTGTGAAGTACGAAATGCAAAAAGGGTTAGGCTACCTGTATGTAAATATTCATCACCTGTCTTCAGTTGTCCAGCTGCATGAGTTCTAGCATGTCATTTAAGGTTAACTCGTCCACTACCCACCTGCCATCAATCAGTTTTAGGCCCTTCATTTTGTAGGAAAATATTTTTCTATACAAATTTAATGTACTAAAGAATGGTTATGAGTATATGAATTATAATCTTATCTATGACATTCTGTCATTTAGTTATTTAATAAACATCTTCTATTGCAGGTGGGCCTAAAGTGGGATTAGTATAGAAAGGAAATATTCTACAATCTTTAAACATTTAAATTATTAATTTGCCTCGGAGGAGAAGATCCTCTTGAGAAAAGGGTTTTCTTTTGGGGCCCGAGAATAATCAGCAAATAGGGGCTTGGATAATTTTTGAAAGTTAATGGGCAATTTTAAAATAATATGTATTAAAGGGTGGGAAAGAATTACAGTCATTTTACAGTCAATTACAGACATTCACAGTCACTTGTAAATATATGGCAGGTGGGGCTTAAGTGGGATTAGTACTAATAAAAGACAATTTTTTCTCTGTTTGTTCTCTTTGTTCACTATTACTGGTAGAAATGAAGCCATCATTGTAGAATTAAAAGAGTTATTTGTTTTGAATGGCACTTTTATCACCTTTTCCGGGGGCTCCCATCATTAGATTTCTTGCAATTATGAAAAATGTGCCAGCTCTCACCTTCAATAGCAAAAGTCTGGGATGACGCCCTATAGCGTGCTAAAAATAGCACATGCACGTGTACGCCCCCGTGTCGGACAAGCTGCCGGGATCGCCTGGCTGTCAGCGTGACTGTTTGCCATTATAAGCCTATATGTTTCTCAGATAAAATCTCGCTAGATCCGTCTTTGTCGTCAGAAATGTCACTAGGATTGGTTGAAATCGAATGTCCCTATAGTTTAAGAAATACTGTTTGTTTGATAGGAGAGAAAGGAGTACTATCATTGAAAAAAACACGTGCCTATTATTATCAATGCAGCTGGCAGTAACTGGATTGAGGTGGTGCGATTTTGTTGTGTGAACTTCTGTGGTGTCACCTTTCGTAGTAACCGTTACGTGTGTATTTCAACCAAGAATTTTGGGTTCCAGTGGGAAAAAACTTCTAACCTTTTACCAAGATGTGTATTTACCATACTATTTGGAATGAGGACCTCGTGACTTTGTGGCACTGGATCTTGGCAATATATGATCCGTTTTTGACAACCCAAATGTATTTCAATTATCACTTGCCTGGACATTTATCATACCGACTATAACACACGAACATATCATTATCTATACATATATACATAATATATGTATATAATACCGCGAGAAGAAATGAAAACAATATAGGCCTATACAATATGTGTCAAAATGGAATTTTTTCTGCATATTATTCGGTAAAGAAACTGTCAATGGAACGTTTTGTATTTACCATATTTATAATCTGACGGCTGTGGTCATTAAGCATGTCATAGAATAAACGTTTTGTCATATAATGTTTCTAGTTCAATAAACACCAAAGTTCACATATATCTTTGTTTAATTATAGTCACTTGACAATAGGTTCCTGGAAATTTACTAGACAACAGCATACATATATCTGTGAAAAAATAGGACCGAGTGACAGTGGGATAGTTTTAATAAGTAGGGCCTAATCTAAATTTTTTTAAGTCTTTCTATGGCGCGCTCAGCTTGAATACGTGCATCAGCATTTATTTTAGTCTCCATTTCTTCCTGTGGTGTCAGTCTGCTCCTCCCGCTAAGAAATAGGGGAATGCTTAGATCTGCTCCCTTTTTATTTAGCAAATCAGGGTTCCCCACAGAGAAAAAAATCATCCGGTTGTTCTCTCAACTCCGGTTGTTCTCTCAACTCTTAACTTAGCGCGCGCGAGCAGCATAATAAAGTGTTTAATTTTGCGGGCGTGCGATAAAAAAATCAAAGATTGTTTTAATTAAGACACAACAAAGAACAGTAGTCCCCCTCTTATACATGGACCCATCATGCCATCTCTGAAAGCATGCACGAGAGATGTGCATGCATAAATGGGGGATGCAAACTTTATGAAAACCAAATAGTCACATGCTAGGAATGCTTATGATTTACCTTCAGTTGCTTTGATATCTTGTTTTGCAAATAATTGTTGAAACTTTGTATGAGCAGCTAGCTGTGAGGCTATGTTTAACAGCAAGCTTAACCATAGCGTTCATAGCTTGGGAAAGAACAAAGGATGTGGGGGTAAGGCATTGCCCAAACTATGCTCATCACACTATCAGGGCATATCAATCTAGTTGTATTAACACGTTAGACCAGCGTTCTGTGTTATTGGGTGGGCTAACCATGTAGGCCTACACAGTGAGGATCTATAATGTAAGATGTTCATCAGCACGGCATTGTCAAAACTATGTCTAAGGCAGGGATAATCCAGTAAACATGCCCAATATCAGCTTAATGTAATTGTTGGTCCAATTTCCAACGCTGGCCAACATTAAATGAACATTGTTCCAGGGTCTGTGTATCTCGTGCACAATGGATGAAGTGGGGGGGGGGGGGGGCCGGCACATTTAGCTGAGGGTTGTTTGAATGCTGGGCCCCGTGCGGGAGTGGTCACCAGACCAGCGTGTATGTGTATAGCTGTGTAGCACACACCAGAAGTGTTGGACCAGGGCTGGCTGGAGGTTGGCCCAGCGTCGCAGATGTGTGAACGCTACCACGCCAGCCTGTCAACTGCTCACTGTGTACATGTAGCCTCTAGAGCACACTGTTTATCCAAGTATACATGTATAGGCCTACACCCCATGTCCTCAGTACCTGCCGCCAAATGACGTAACAAGTGATAGGGGGAGGTGCGCTCTCTCCCTTTTGGGTAGGCGCTAACCGCTAAAACACAGGGTGACAGACTATTGGCAAATCTACCATCTTGATGACAGCCGGATGACATTTAATGATATAAATCCGAAGGTTGTGTGACTTGTGTAGCTTGAGTATAAATTGCCCTGTCTACGAAAGCTTCTAGGCTGTGCACAAAAAAATTCGTTGCAAACTATTATAATTCTAATATTTTGAATTGTTTTAAAGCGAAGCAAAAATTGTTTCTTCATTTGTGAGGCAGATGGCAGATACTTGGGAACCATTCGTTTTAATTGTAGGCCCTTAATACATGAATCTGATCCATGTGATGACGAAACAACCTGGGTTTCACTGATATCAAACATATAGGCCAGTTGTTTGTGTAAGAGCCCGAGTCTGAGACAAATTAATGTTAATATCAGCTCATTCTGAGGTGTCATTATACGTGTAGGACTACGTCTCTTGTAGGGGGGGCTTCAAGTTCAACATGTTTTCTCTCTTTCCCCAGTAAATCAGGTTATCAACGACAGAGCCTAAAAATCTAAAAAGTACCAGGAACTGACAGAATGTCAGCCCGGTGTAAAATTTCATTTTCTAATCATCTTTTTTAAATTCTTACAAAAAATATCTCCCACTAATGGCAGAAAGTATACTCCCCTCATGAGGTCTTTATGTGCGTAGCATGAATCGCTATATTACACATTCCATGGAGCAATATTTTGTCCAAACCATATCCAAGATTATATAATTTCTTCAGATTATGTTAGAAAATATAATAACAAGTGTAAAACTACTAATAATACGGGTTATGGGTGTCAAGCGTTTCTAGCGTGGGTCGATGGGCCAGTGAGTAAAGTTTGTCCGACAGGCAGCACGCTGGGATGACGGAATCTATTTACAGCATATTGGAGCAATCCCGGACTCACGCTATACTATCAGTGTTGCAACAGATGCATGTGGAGGTAAGTGTAACAGGCATGCTGTGGCCCTTTCTGATAATTTTTTTTTCAAATCGGTTCAGAATTGACGGGGAAATCAACGAAAAGCATGCGCTCCAGATAAATTAATGGTATCATAAATTATAAGGCTAAGTCTAAGACTAAGTCATGAATTATGTTATGTATTTAGCAAACCCCACCCTCCTGGTCCACAAAGTGACTGTTACGGATAGTGGAGGGCGACCGAGCAAACTGGAAAAAGGCTACTGCCAGGATCTGGTGAAAAAGACCAAGTCTTTGTAGACAGTGTAGTGTAGTGTAGGCCTAGTGTAGAGAGAGTGTAGTTTACCTATACTCACCTTCAAATTAAAAATGATCAATCAGGATCGAATGATTTTCGGCAATTTCCCCGTCAATTTTAAACCGATTTCCTTGAAATTTTACAGAGGCTATTTTCTATTAAAATCCTAACAGGGGTTAAAATTTTGCAAAATTATATTTAATACAGTGCTCCCCCGCTGTATTGCCCCCGGTTATAATGCCAAACCCTGTATTTGCCATCCGCCAATAGTTTAGAAGTCCCAATGTCACTTTTGTCATATGTTTTCCTCCGATCTTATTGCCAATATAATTTATCAGACATCGTGACTGTTAAATAAACACTTTTGGGTGATCAACAATTGCCGCCTCCAGGCTGACTGCGTTCACAAGTTCTGGATAGCGTGACAGAGATAAAACACTGGGTAGGGGGAACCTACTAACTGGGTTATGCAACAGAGCATCAATAGGCCTAAGGTACAAACTTAAAAGGGACATATTTATACGAGCAAACAAAAGCAGTTAGCCCTACGTTTATTTAATCTTTGGCATTCCAATTGATCAACCACTGAACGCACGTCTGACTCTCTCTCTTGTAGCATCCACCCATTATTACCCTTTATTACAATAAAATAATAACTCATCGGTATAAGATCCATTGCGGGTACAATGTTGGGCCAGCATTGAAAAAACTAGTTGAACAACAATATTATTTTATGCAGAGATTTGGGCCCAGTGCAGACGCCCGATGTAAACTACCACTATATGACTTGATCTCAAGTCCGATTCATGAGTAATTGGAAGTCAAAAAATAACATAGCGCACTATCGAGTAGTTTAACAATGCCATCGGGTTCCATGAGTGTAACGCACACTAGCATTTATAAGCTTCTGACATATAACCAGGATAACACTTGATTGTCTCTCCGTGGTGTGAGTGGAATGTCACACCCATTGTTACTAAACACTGACTGGCGCCTCTGGTATATTCCTTTGATTGCGGGAATAGGCATAGGCCATGCTATCCCAGAATCAGATGGTACTGTATTTCAAAAGTTAGACCATTTGTCATGTAATAAAATTTTACAATTACTTTAATGGGGTTATAGAGGGACGTCGTAATTTCAATTTACTACATGTCAAATGGTCTAACTTTTGTAATACGCTATATAATTTTACGAAAATTTGAAGGATATCGGTTTAGAATTGATGGAGAAATCGCCGGAAATCATGCGATTCTGCCATTCCTGGTTAATTTGACGGCGAGTATAATCATAATGTTATGGTGGGCGATAATGCAACCACTTGTCTAAAATTACATCAAATAGTTTGTGAAGCACACAATAACTCTATTTTTAGACAGCAGAGTGTTTTTGTTTTGCATACTCAACAGTTTTCAGATGATATTAGCACACATTACTGTAAAATCACTATTATTTTAACATTTTCACTAAAAGTTGAAGAGGAAGGTCTCACAACACAAATTTCATCAAAATTAATTTGAGGACAGCATAATTAGTTACCATAATAATCACCAGGTACCGCTATGTGTCTGTAGTTTTTCAAAAAAATTTGATCATTCAATTTTTTATTTTCAATTCAGTTTATTTATTTATGTTTGAAACATACATACATGCAAATAATTATAAAAATGCAAAGGAGACCTGCAAAAGGCTTATGATAAGCTGCTACCATGCAAGCCACCCTTCAATAAAGTAATATAATTATATGCTGTCCTCAAATTAATTATGTTAGCCTAGTCTAGACTAACGTTATAAACTTATCATTCATGTCATTGTCTGTCCAACAGTAGGCACTATCGATGGATTTTGTCCAAAAATGAAAATTGAAAGCTAACTTTCATTTTTTATTTTCAGTTTGAAAACATATTTCTTTTATCATAACTTGAATATGGATTACTGTGCGCAAATTATAAATAAAATAAAATTATCTTGAAATTACTTTTTGCTATTTTTCATTTTTTGCTGCTTATCATTTTTAGATTGAAACAGCTTTGCAAGTTGATACAACAACTTCAATTGAGTTGAGGCTGCATGCGGAAATTGTCACTGGGAGTGCTCCTTAAATCTTGGCAACTCTTGCCTGACTCAATTTAACAAAGAAGACTAGTTAGGTATTTATTGTTTTAAACCTTTTTCAACAGTCATGTAATTCTCAAACTTTCACCTATTCATAAAATATATTTCAACTGACAGCAAGACACTACCGGTAATATGTGAGTCATTTCACAATATAATGTAATTTAAGTCACATGTAATGCTTTATTATTCCAATAGATACATTTTAGTAAAATTATTATAGCACATTTATGATATGAACTTCATTTGAGCTGAGTACAGTATTTAAAATTCATATGATTTGTAAGGATATAGACTACTGTATAATATGTATGCCTATAATATAAGATATGAATAAACAGGTGGATAAAAATGATGGTTCAAAATGTCAAATGTCTTTTGTTTTTACATTTGGCAGGTACCAGAGAATATAGTGATTTTGTTCAGAAAAGATCAAATTCTCACTGCAAAAGGGCATGATAGTAAATATGTGCAGCTGCTAGCAATATGACATTCCAGACTAGGAAACAAAAAAGTCACTAAATATGTAGAGTAAGGTTAGTATCATTAGCGCAGGTTTAATTGTAAACCTAACCATATTCCCATTTCATAGCCCACCACAAAAAATATCTGATTTTTGTCATACTCTCTTGTTAAATTGTCTGATATATCCTGCAAGTTGGAATCATGAAATAATCACTATATAAAAAACAAGCAAATCACATTTTTTTCTTTTCTTCATTTCTTATTTTTTTGTTATTCACTGTCTCTCCCTTGTTTAAAATAGACACTACAAACATTACCAGAATAATGGTCTTTATACATGCTATGCAGTTATATTGTTCCATAATTTGTATTTCTGTCATATCCCAGCAGACACAAGATGTTGAATCAATGTTGGTCCACTGTATACAACATCGGACCAGCGTTGAATCAACATTCTTTGTATCCTTAATATATTTATTCAGTGAGATAAGTAAGTGAATTGTTCAGTCTCAACATTAGGTATGTACATTTTTAAAATTTGTATCCTCATCCTGTGTGATCATCAGTTGTATCTTAAAGTTACAGGCTAGTAGGGGGCCTATTGGAGTATTCGTTTTAAATAGCTATATCAGCAGATTTACAAGTTATTAACTATCACTATTAACAACCGATTAGAATTTCCCAGCATTAAAAAAAAGTTAAATATTTTAATATCTGAAATTATTATGTTGGATGTAATAGCCTTTTCATTATTGTGTGTAATGTATGTTTCAGAAAATGATACCTGGAGTTGTAGATATTGTAGAAGAAAAGAATGGATGGTGTGTCGATTTGGATGACCAGATCTACATGACTTCTATTTGTTGCAGTGCACAGGAGTGTAAAATTGTGGACAGAATATAGTATAATTTTGTGGTCACTGGCGTATGATATAACTTTTTGTACATCAAATCACAGAATAATCAGAGGCTGAATGAAGGAAGATCTTCTAAGTCTCAGTACACTTGTATCCTGAATAATTCATTGAAATGGATGAGGTCAATTTTGGATGGCTATATGACTATTTGTTAAAGTACACAACTGTGACATTGTGGGGAGAAGCTTGTCCATCCTCTGGGCTATGCTAGACTATAGTATAATGTTGTGGTCACTGGTGTATAATGAAATATTTGATACCTCAAATCACTGAATAACCAGATGCTGAATAATTGTATTCTTAATTTGTGTACAAATGTATCTTGAATAATTCATTAGAAAAACACCAAAGTCTACTTAACATATTTTAGCAAAATTTGACCTTGCCATGACCTTCATGTAGCCTTGGTGTGATCAACAATAAATATCTAAATTGACAAATATTATCTCATAAATGTAATGTTGTTTTGATTTTTTTTTTAAGTGATTTGATTGGCATAGGACTATATTTTTATTCAAATTATGAGCAATTTTATCCGCTTGAAGTTGTAGATCGCGGTAGCCTGCCAGACACAAGTTGGTAGAAATAAAATTAGCGCTATTCTGGTTCAAATTTCCACCAGTATAATATAAGCATATCAGTGCACCTTTATGCTAACCAATGTTACTTTTCAGTTTTCTTGAATTTTTGACCTTGAAATTACCTTGAGATGACCTTGCCATGACCTTGGGGTAACACCCATGAAGCCTAATTCCAACCCTGTTAATCATGTGTAAGCCTACTTGAGTTGAACTTCATAACATACATGTATTAAATTAAAGTAAAGACCCTCAGTCTAAACCAGGCAATTATTGTGTTACTTGGTCCTTTTCTTCCATTTCAAACAGGGGGCACATCAGGGTGATGCATCCATGTTAGGGTCCAGGTGGGTTTCCTATTTCTTAGGCATCTCAAGTGTACTAAATTGTAGCAAAAACAACTCAATTATGCTATTTCCCCCTCTTTTGCGTTAATTTGACCTGCTGTGACATTGAGATGACCTTGCCATGGCCTTGAAGTAACAGCCCTCAGAAGTACAACCTCAACCCATGTCCCCATGTGTACTTTGGTTGGATTTCTTCACATGAAATTGAAGTATTGACCATTGGTCTAAGCACGGCCATCATTTTGTTATTTGGCCCATTTCAGACAGGGATGACATAAGCATGATTTGACGGGGTATGACCTCTTCAACTCAAAAATACCCCTGTAACCTCTTGGGTATGCTTGGTATACATCCATGTTGGGGACCGGCTGGGTTTTAGCCATCATGGGCATCTCAAGTGAACAAAATTGGAGCAAAAACAACACAAATATGCTTTATTCAACACTTTTGTATTGATTTGACTTTTCTGTGACCTTGCCGTGACCTTGAGATGACCTTGCCATGACCTTGGGGTAACAGCTTAATAAAGCCCAACCCCAACCCTTTGGACCACGTGTGTACACGGTTTGGACTTCATCACATAAAATTGAAGTATTTACCATTGGTCTAAACATGGCAATCATTTTGTTATTTGGTCAATTTCTGCTATTTCAGACAGGGGTGACATATGGGTGATTTGCTGGGGTATAACCTCTCCAAACCCTATATCACCCCTGTAACCTATTAGGGTATGTTTGGTATAACTCATTGTTGGTGTCTAGTTGGGTTTCAACAATCATAGATATCTTAATTGAACTAAATTTAAACAAAAACAGCAAAAATAGCTATTTTCACCCCTTTGTGTTGATTTGACCTTGATGTGACATTGAGATGACCTTGCCATGACCTTGGGGTAACAGCTCTATGAAGCACAACCCCAACCCATGTCATCATGCATATTTGGATTGGGCTTTATCAGATTAAATTAAAGTACCGACCATTATTTCAAACATGACAATCATTGTGTTTTTTGGTCCATTTATGCCATTTCAGACAGGGGTGACATCAAGGTGATTTAATGGGGTATCACCCCTCCAACCCCTATATTTCCCCTTTAACCTCTTGTTTATGTTCAGTATAACTCCATGTTGGGGTCTAGGCGGGGTTCTACCATCACATACACTTCAAGTTAACAGAATTGGTAAAAAAAACTATATTTTGCTCTTTTTAGTTGATTTGACCTTGCTGTGACCTTGAGATGACCTTGGGATGACCTTGAGATGACCTTGGGGTAACACCCCTCTGAAGCCCAACTCCAACCCATGTCACCATGTGTAATTGGGGTGGGCTCCAACCGATTTCATTTTTTCTGTTCTATGAAACTGTTTTTCTTACATATAAATTTGACAAATTTTGTGATTTCTTGTACAAGTTTACAAGTTATCTTATTTTGAATGGTTACCTTTAAAGACAGTTTTCTCAATAGTACTATGCCAGAAAATTGGGTTGGACTTTTTTGTTTTGAGGAGCTGTATCTTTGGAAATACTCGTCCGATTTTCATACAATTTGTTTTAAAATGCACAGAACATAAAGCGCTATCAGATGGTGGATTTTTTTTAAAAAACTTTATTTTCGAGAAGAGCCTGGTTTTGGCATGCTGCGTCACATATAGTTTCTGAAAAACTGCATACGTCGCGGGGAAGACGGAGAGACAAAAAGACGGCCAATAATAAAATAGTAACATTAATGCAGAGGGAGAAGCAGACGAAGAGGGCCACCGTCCAAAGTGCACCGAGTATTACGAAACAGCAATTTTTAAACATATATAGCAGTTTGGTATTAAACATATTGAGTTGTATGCATTTACAAGAAAACATTTAAGATATAGGCCTACTGAAAATTTGAGTTTTTATTTTATCTGTTATAAGGCTGCTTGATTTATTTAAAATATCTGGAATACAAAAACGCATACATTTTTGAGCAAATACATGTTTTACTCGTGCAGCTGAGTAGTTTCTTTTTTGTCTGATGTTATGATGGTAGATTACTGGTTGTAAAAGTGAAGACATGTTAATGAAATATGCAGGTAAATTGTTATTTATCAGGTCAAAACAAAACGTTAACAGTTGAAGCTTAAACATACCATTAATTTTAAGCACATTTAGCTTCTTAAAGAGGGGCTCGCTGTGAGAGAGGTAACCACTCGAACATATAATTCGCATGGCTTTCTTCTGTAATTTTAAAATTCTTTCCTGGTTGAAACCCCAGCACAGGTGACTCTGAGTCTGATTATCATATTTTAATCCCATAACTTACCATTCTCGGCCTATGTATTATAATATAGACTATCATTAATGGTTATGGCCCAGTGAGTCACATTGAACTATATATAATAGGCATAACTGTTATAGACTATATATATATATCATTATACCGAATAGGTCCAAAATGAAAGTTAGCTTTTCGTTATCCAGTCAGTCAATTCTCAAGCGATTGTCACAAAATGTTGTACCTATTAGGCCTAACACTGATTAATCTCGTCATTTGACAACCACCCAGAATATTTCGCGAAATTCCATTTAGTATTTTTAAAGTCAGACCATTAGACATGTAACGTTTAGAATAAACCGGAATGAAGTTATTGGGTTTATACATGCTATAGAATTATTTATTTGAGTAGTGCCAAGTTTCCTCCAAGTTTCTCCCGATCTTCTGACCAAAACATTGGCCTCTCACGATTCTCCCGACTTTGCCAACTTAGTCTTACTCACGATTAATTTAACAATCATTCTTTCATACTAAAAATCATAGAAAAAAGTCGCCTGAGTCCACCATTTGCTGAGGTAAAATTTAAAATCCCCCTGGTGGCACCCCCTCTTGGGCTTTGCGTCCACCCTCCCGATTTTTATACCTAGATCTCAGAGTGAGATTCTCACTCCTTTTTTATTCTCAAGTTGGCACTACTTTAGGCCTATGCTAGGTTTACACTAAGTTCACGGCGGCCACGTTTGTCCGGAACGTAGTGCACCGTGGGATTTTAGCCCTCTTTCAATTTTTGTTAGGTCTTACTACGTTTTCTAACGGTCTCCCACGGTATGCGGGACGGGCCGTGACGGGTCGCAGGTGGTCGACTCCTGGAGGCTCAAAGGCGCGGTACGGTTCGGCCCGTTCGGCCCCAGATCTATTAGGCCTACGGATACCAGTAGGCCCTGCGTTGCCTCCCGGGCCGTCACGGTCTGATGGGGTTCCTCGCGTTTCTCACGTTCTAATCAAGGACTGAGATGTCTTTCACGCTCTCTCAAGACTCTCTGCGGATGAAACGTGGACACCGGACAGCTTTGGAGCGTGTTTAAACATATATTGCTTCTTAATCAATTTCAAAGAAGAATTTGGTGGCTAATCTTACCTTTAAGAGGTCAAGGAATCTGCTGAAACTATTTTCAATTGCTAAATTACAATATTTTTTGTGTAATTCAAGATGCCTTCAAAAAAATGACAAAAACTACATATTTTAACTCTAAGCACTTTTGAAGTTAGGCATGATTTGTGATTTAAAATATCCCCAGGACTCTCATTGAGTGGTATTATGTTGTTCAGGAACCTATCACGGGTCAGAATCAGGCTGTTAACATTTAATCGATAGGAATAAATGATCAAAGACTGATTTTCAAAATGGCTGCTATCAAAGTTACTGAAAGGTCCAGAAATATGCTTCCAGTCCCACTACGGACCGTCCCAAAGTTCCGTTATGGCTTATTACGCACTGTCACGTTTTGTCACATTTTGTTGGGTTGACCCCGTTTTACTACGGCCTGCTAGGTTTCTTATCCGTACCGTGACTGACGTGGCAAATTTTTTGACAGTTTTAATGCTAGGTTTACATTATGTTCTCGGTGGCTACGGCGGCCACGTTTGCCCGAAACGTAGTGCACCGTGGGATTTTAGCCCTTACCTCTTGCAATTTTTGTTAGGTCTTGCTACGTTTTCTAACGGTCTCTCACGGTTTGCGGGACGGGCCGTGAAGGGTCGCAGATGGTCGACTCCCGGAGGCTCAAAGGTGCGGTACGGTTCGGCCCGTTCGGCCCCCGATCTACTACGGATGCCAGTACGTTGCCTCGCGGGCCGTCACGGTCTGATGGGGTTTCTCGCGTTTTTCACGTTCTAATCAAGGACTGAGACGTCTTTCACGTTCTCATAAGACTATCTGTGGATGAAACGTGGACACCGGACAGCTTTGGAGCGCGTTTGAACATTATATTGCCTCTTAATCAATTTAAAAGAAGATTTTGGTGGCTAATCCTACATTTAGGAGGTTCAGGAATCTACTGAAACTATTTTCAATTGCTAAATTACAATAGTTTTTTGTATATTTCAAGATGGCGTCCAAAAAAATTACAAAAATTACATATTTTAACTTTATGCACTTTTGAAGTTATGATTTGCGATTTAAAATATCTCCAGGACTCTCATTGAGTGGTATCATGTTGTTCAGGGACCTATCACGAGTCAGAATCAGACTGTGAACATTTAATCAATACAGAATAAATGACCAAAGAACGCTTTTTCAAAATGGCAGCTATCAAAATCACCAAAAACTCCAGACACATGCTTTCAGTCCCACTACGGACCGTCGCAAAGTTCCATTACAGCTTATTACGCACTGTCATGTTTTGTTGGGTTCACCCCGTTTTACTACGGCCTGCTAGGTTTCTTATCCGTACCGTGACTGCCGTGGCAAATTTTTTGACGGTTTTAAATTCTGGCACGGCAGTCACGGCAATCACGGCCTCCCAAGTTTGTCCATCCCGCCGCCCTGCGTTGCCCCACGTCCATCCCGTTTTTCCTGCAGCCTTCCTCACAGGGCAGAGCTGATTGTGAGGGCAGACCTGCATGAGAGGGCAGTAGACCTGAGCGGACTCAGTGAGACACGCCTTTCTCCACCACTCATAGATGTCGCCCAAGTCAGCGCATGCATTATAAATTCGTTTCTCGTTTAACACTATTATATGCGGCGCTGTTAAAACAGAAGAACACTGCAGTCTTTTGCCAGACCAAGAATTTTCTATATAAAGTTATTTTCTGAC
Source organism: Flabesymbios commensalis (assembly GCA_964017125.1). Lineage (NCBI taxonomy): Eukaryota > Metazoa > Annelida > Polychaeta > Terebellida > Flabelligeridae > Flabesymbios > Flabesymbios commensalis. The sequence goes on from OZ024902.1 coordinate 36,186,517, forward strand.
GTTACCTGCATGGAGAGCACGAGATGTTAAATTTATTTATGTTGCATAACGTACGCCAACATTAAAACAACATTGGTTTAATGTCTCGTGTTAGCTGGGTCGGTCCATACTGCTCTGCAAAGCCAAAATCTGCTCACTTGTTAAGTATGCAGATACTGCCGTTTGGCTTTGCATGGCGGCATAGGCCTACCACACTGCTTTGTCAGAAAAAGATAAACTATGTTGATCTAACGTCCGTCGCTCTAATGTTGTCTATCGTCTGCGACGCTGGCGACTCCAACATTAAAGCAACATTGGACCAACGCCTCTCGTGTTCGCTGGGTTGCTATTTCTGAATTCGCCTACTCAACTGTAGATCTGGTAATTTTCGCGTGTTAAAATTTTCGCGAATTTCTGATTTTGGGACTTTCACAAAGTTTAGAATTCGGGAATTTTCATTTTTCCTTAATAGCGCTAATATAATAATAATAATATTACCAGATCTACAGTAACCCGTTAAGGGCTGCTGGCGCATCTATGCCTGTGTCATCGGTGTGATACTCCTCATGGAGGTTTACCGATTAACCCTTACAGCGTCTGTAGACGTCAGATTATGACGTCTAAAGTCTATCCCCGCAATTGTAAGAGTAAACATATTTCTAATGGCCGTAGACCCATATAACATAGGTTTTCAAATGAATCAGAAAGACCTAACTAAGACAATTAATTATGATGATTTAAAATTGAAAAAAAATTGGTCCCCATAGTTTATACAGAAATTATTCAGCGCTTTGAGGGTTAATGAACAGATACAGTATTAAATTTTCACTCAGTTGAAGGTGTAATGCTATATAGCCTATACAGTTTTGCTTTATCACGAGGGAAGGGAGGGGGATTATGGTTATCACTAAAAAGATAAGCCTATATTACGCGACCCACAGCTTCAAGTGGGTGAAACTACTAATGTTTGTTTAATTTGCGACCAAACATTTGCAAATCCTGATGTTTGAATTAACACTCATTTTACTTTAATACAACAGCATTCTCCACACAGATGTTGCTCAGATCAACCTTTCTCATCTCTGAGGTCAGAATAAAACGATTATGTTCGTTCTTAACGCACATATTGTTAAAGGAAAAGGAATATTACAGTCATGTTGTGGAAAATGCTTCATACATGTAAGAAAATATTATATCAAGGGAATTATGGGACATTGCCCTCTTAAGCAGGTTGCAACCGTTTTACTTTTTGATTAGACCATGTCCGTCTTTATGAAGTGATTATAAGCTACAAATAAGCCTACAATATTTTTGCTATGATATGAAACATTTTATTACAAGTATGTGACATAAAATGATTCAGGTGAAAAATATATTCTTAAAAAAGAATCATGTGACATTGCCCCCTCATGTAGGTTGGAGCCGTCTTACTCTGACATGCTGCTCATATCGGGACCGTCTATATTGATTATTGGTACCATGTGATAATTTTGTTGTGCTAAAGGAAAAGGAATATTGCAGTTATGTCATGGTGAATGCTTTATGTAAAAAATTTAAATCAAGGGAATTGTGGGACATTGCCCTCTCATGCAGGTTGCAGCCGACTTTAATACACGGACATGCTGATTAGACCATGTCCGTCTTTATGAAGTGATTATGGGTGACATATATATACAAAGTTTTTGCTAGGATATCAAACATTTTCTTGTAAGTATATCACGTGTAATGTTTTAGGTGAAAACATATTTTCTCAAAGGAATCATGTGACTTTGCCTCCTCATGCAGGTTGGAGCCGTCTTACTCTGACATGCTGATCATATCAGGGCCGTCTTCATGTATGTTAAAGGTGTAGTCAACTGTCAAAATTCGCGGGACAAGGGTCCCCCAGAAGGCAATAGTGCCCGTGGGTAAGCCAAGGCCCTATTCCATAATAATACTAAATATTCGTTTCATACCCAAAGCCTCATTAAGAGCAAGTTCTCAAATCACAGCAAGTTCATATATACTTGAGCGACATATATGAGTTAATAATTCAAAGCCCTTGTCTTTTGCCCCTACTTGGTCGCCTACTTGCAAACAAACTGACTGTATTACTGCGGGGATTTGGAAACTGCTTGACCCCCAAGCTTGTATTGTCACTCAGTAAACACAAAACATTTGTATGACTTTATGCAATGTTGGAGCAACGTCGAAGACGTTGGGCCGACATTGCATAAATGTCATACAAATGTCTTGCGTTTGCTGGGCAGTAGGACTTTCTCTCAAACATTGTACATTTATCTAATGTTGGTTCAATGTTGGGCCAGCGTCGCAGACGTTGGCCTAACATTAAATCAGCATTGGATCAATGTCTCGTTTGAGTAGTATCTTGTAATCAGTTTAGTGGCTATATTAATGCCGTCAATTTGTACTCAATAGGCTACTGTTGGCCTACACTTGACCGTCCCAGGCATGCGCGTTTTGAAGCTGAATGATTCTTTAATGAATTAATTATTGGTGCCATACGAAACCTTTTTATTGTAAAAGGAAAAAGAATATTACAGTTATGTTGTGAAAAATGTTTCATGTAAGAAAATTTTATATCAAGGGAATTATGGGACTGCCCTCTCATGCAGGTTGCAGCCGTCATACTGTGACTTGTCGATTAGATCGTGTAGGCCCTATGCCTTTCTGTATCTGTGGACTGAAACGTGGCCGCCGTGGCCGCCGGGAACCTAGTGTAAACCTAGCATAGGGGAGAGACGGGTAATATGGAAGAGCGGGTGATACGGGACAACGCTGAAAAACAGCTGTAGTTGGAGACAAGGGTTTGCACAGCTGCCCTATAGTTAGTAGACTTGAAACTAGAGCAGCTCACGAGATTAGAGCTGAGGTCATTGACACGGAATGACGAATTCAGGACTACAGATTTGTCTTTTACGCACTTTTACTTCAAAAAACGGTATCTCTTAATAGAAATATGCGGGTAATATGAGACACTTTTGTTAGAAAATGGCATATGAACAATAATGTATTTTTTGTTGCTATGGTTTCACATGATAATTGAAATATATGTGAGCCTGGTTACCTTGAAATTCCAATAATTGAAATCAGATTTTTCTTGTTCCTGCTTGCCACATTTTGAATTATACTCATGTTCCATATTCCCCTCATGTCAGTCCCATATCACCCATCATGAAGGGTAATAGGCCTATGAAACAAAAAGTAAAACAAGTAACTCCCATTATCTAGATATTCGGTGGCGATATTTCAATTTTTCCTTTTTTCTTTTTACTAGAGATGTCTATCTATATTTTCTCCTTGATTTATTTCATTTTATACGAAGTAATGGAGAGCTGATAGAAGGTACAACTAAAGTGTCTTATATTACCCGTCCTTCCTCTGTAGAGGAGCGTCATAAATAGACATTTATTATGTTATGTAAGCTACATTGTAGTAAACATATTGACATGTAGGCCTATGTCAATTGGTCTAACTTTGAACTATAGGGCCTACAATATTTTTTTTACAAAATTTTCAGGATCGATGCCAAATGACTAGAAAATAGGGTTTACAAAATTTCGCCTGCATGGATTTGGTCTATGGTACGCAGATATGAGGCCCAGGATCTAAGAGGTGGGGGGGGGGGGTGGAGGGCTGATCACATTTTGAGGGTAAAAATGTACAATTTGACTATGATTGACATCTCTTTACTTATATTTGGTATTACTTCATTAATGACTAATATTATTCTTTTTACATAGCCTATATTTATTTAATATGCATCACACATATAATTGGTCGTAGGCCATGAGCCTATTAAGTTTATTTTGCCTAATTTTGTTTCCTATTTAGGGGAAGGAGGATTGACATTTATGTACACCAGTCGTTATGAACATGTCGAATATAACGTTTGAGGTCCCTAGGTTAAGTTAAATTATCATTAGTAGTAGTAGTATTATTATTATAGAAATTTTCATGCAACGTTCGTTGTGCGAGCGTTGTACAGACTGTCTGCAATAGTATTTATTTCTAGTACCGGTATCGAATGAATGTTACATGAAAACTTCTATAACATAAATGTAACATAAATAAAATGTTACATGAAACGTAATGTCTCTCCGTTCTAAGCATTGTGCGAGCGTTGTACAGACTGTATGCAATAGTATTTATTTCTAGTACCGGTATCGAATGAATGTTGGCCAGCACCGGCGATAGTGGTTGAAGGAATACACATTGAAGATATAATTTACCTTGTCTCCTTGGTTCTTCCCTTAATTATATTTTGGACATTTGGGATTGTGGCCCATGAGGAAGACCAATGTACTATTATGTTTAGACAATGTTAAGCCAATTTTTTGTCTATAGCACTCAAACAGACTAAAGCCGGACCTGGGAATTTGGAAACTCTTGTTCTAGTTTTATAATTAAGTAGACTAGTTGTTGCAATTCGTGTTTTGAGATAATTTTGAAATCATTGTTTTGAGATTTGCTTCCAGTGAGTTTGAAAGGTTTTGACACTTAGGCTTATAGATTGAGCCCATGTAGTGGGGACATTATTTCACAAGTTTACTCCTTTGTTACTCGTTAATATTTCTTAGTAGCTTAAAACAAGCTTGATTATTCCTTGGACGAAAACAAAAAACATATATAATAAATACTTAAAACATTTACCAAAACACTTAAAAAAATAACGAATAAAGTGAATAAAACAGTCTACCGAAATTAATTCTAATTTATTTGTTATTTGACCTTCATAAGAGGGGTAGTCATGGTAGCTATACGTTATATGTGCATATCACAGAGATTCAATTTAACTTATTGAGTTACCGGTATACGTTGTTTTATGTGTTCAGCGAAGCAGATAATATATCCAATGCTGTCGACTGTTTGTGTGTGGCATCTATAAAATAATTCAGGAATCCAGTGAGTAGACCGGAGAGACGAGGATTATGGATAGCAATGGCTTGTTTCAACACCTTTCCTTAAGCCTATCGACACTTGGACCCCAAGGGGCTTTTCAACAAATACGTAACGCCTAGAGGGGGAGGGGGGTTAAGCGATGCGTCACGGACCGTACTCAGCACAACGTTAAAAAGAGTTACGAAGGGGGAGGGGAGGGTCAAAAATCTTTCAAAAAAGCGTTACGTAATTGTTGAACAGCCCCCAAGGCGGAAAATTAAAATATTCAAATATTTCTTTCTTTCCAGGTTCCAGTCTTCCTATCCATCCAGACATATCGCACTACGGAATGTAATTATTGGTAGGATGATAGTGATTCACTATATTGCGATACTGATGCCATTATCACTCTCTCAGCACACTTCGAGTACTAAGGTTCCACAAACGTGCGTGGCATATATGAATTGTTCCAACACAGACCGTGATTATTAGATCGGACTGCAACACACCCCGAAGTCCTCTTTGATAGTGTTAAAGAAGGCAATGCAAACGGATAAGACAGACAGACAGATATTTTATTGACAAGACTGAACATGAACAAAAGTCAAAATTGCACGCTTCATCCCGTCCTCCCGTTTCATCAAATTTTCAGAACGGACGGCAGCCCTATGGGGGGAGGGGTATTGCTTTTTGGGTGGTCTATCGTCTCTTTTTGCGATTTCATTTTAGAGGCAAACCGTAAAATATTATTATACTTTTTTGACATATAGGGTCAACCCAGTCAGTTAATTATTAACTAATTGTGAACCTGCGGTGTAAAGGCCATTATCCATGCCATGCCGAACATAGCATGTTAAATATGCAAAAATGCATCAGTTAAAAAAAAAGTACGGAAACCCGATTAAAATTGATAAAATAAGTCATTTTCCTTCAAATAATTATCAAGTTGAATAGGAACAGCTCTTTTTAGCATTTCACACACTTCTGTTTCACTGAACAAAGCGAAAGAGAAACAATCTTTAACAACTCCTTTCTGTTTATAATAGGTCTATTGATGAATAAAATTACTGTTGAAAATGTTGACTGCCGATGGAGGTTGAACCAGTTTTCTGCTTGGATGAATTTCCTAGTGATTTAAGGGTTTTCCATAGGTCTGAAGAGGAATTTATATATGGTCTTCAATTTTGTAGTTATAAAATCTTTTGGCTTTTTGAATCGAGTATTGAACTTTGGCCTATTTTGCAACTTTTTAAGTCGAAAATATGTCCGTCCATCCAAGGTTCTGTTTCAACCGTACCTGCTTGACAGGGGCTACTCTGTTGAGAACTTGAATAAAAAGTTTTTAAAATAAAGCCCAAGCCTTATTTACATTTTCTATGTCAATAACTGGAAACCAGTTTACTCTATTCAACTCCATAATATAAAAGATTTATCAGACGAATAGTTTTTCATGGAGCAGTTTTTTTTACGGGATTATGGGTTTTAAAAGAACCTGTTTGAACATTTTGTGTACAATACGTAAAAAATGATCACTGAGTCCTATATTTATAACACCAGACTGAGAAATGTTGTATTTATGGGAAACACAAATTAGGTCTAGACAAGATTCACTGGTGTTAGTGTTTATTAGTTGTACCCGATTAAAAATAAACATTTTGGATGCCTGCCATTCAAAATGACTGCATTAGCTATCAAATAATCACTTTTCGCAGTCATTCGGAAATACCATCTCTAGTAAACAGGTAAAGACAAGTGTACGAATAAAGCTGATATTTGGATAAAGTAGGCCTGTACAAATTATGTAAACGGCAGACCCAGTGTGCCATCAGGCTTGCCATGTGGTCATTTAAAAAAAACTTTTTGAATCCCCAGAACAAAAAGATGAAAACCACTCTACTAACGAAATATCTCCCTTTCCGAAAATTATATTTGATCAATCTCAACACGACAAGGCACGAAAACCGGCGCGACGCGCGACAAAAAAGTAACAATTTTGAAAATTATCGCGTTGCCCATTGTGCTCGCGTACGCCTACGCGCTGATATGTTTTGGTAATGATCAAATCACATGTGGCACCACTCTAATAAAATGTAATTGCGTGTACATTAATAAAGGTATGAAAGCGATATCACACATATTAATCAGAACTTAAAATAGACCTCCCACCCGTAAAAGAATGAGTTTGTTATATTCCTACCACAATAATACGTTTAAATAAACACAAGATAATGTCATTATTAACACTGTTTGACAGTAAGACACGATTTACCGACATTAACCGACAGATAGATTTTCCATTTTTTCAGATTCACTATGTGTTGTTGCGCTGTGACCTCAGCTAAGTTATCTGAACAATGGATAATTTACCTGTGTGTGACATCGGTTACATACCTTTATTGTATCGATTATTGCATACGGCCTACTTAGTTTTACAGTTTATGCGGATTGTGCCACCTGTGATCAAATAGTGGGCTTGTTAACCAACGTGAAATCGCGTGCGACTTCTCGGTGTGTTTTGCATATCACCAGGAATGTGACAGACAGCACCCACGACATCCCATCGGACGCGAAACGTTACATGCATAAGGAATTTGATAATGTTGAATCAACGTCACTGACAGCGGGCCAACATTAAATGGACATTTTGTTGAAAAACTAATGAATATTCAATATCTAAATCTTCCACCCTACCCCAATAGATGGATGATATGGCAAGGCTTGGTCTGACAGCCTCGCTATGTCAAGCCTTGCTAGCGGGAAGATGGTACCATTGGGATCGTCATGTTATAGATATGGGCCTACACCCTTTTCAAACCATGTGTGCTTAGAATAATATAAGATGCACCGATAGGCTACATTATCAAGTTTTTTCTTTATGAAAGGGTGTGTAACTAATACACCTGGTCATCCTAAACTGGTAGGACTATACGGATGGCATCATGCTAACCCACATTAAAAAAACGATGAAAATGTATGTCATTAATAGCAACAACTTGATCAATATACGAGTTTCACATTCAGGGTTAGACTATTTGGTCACTGATTTTGTTACCTTTCTGTGGTTATTTGTATTTATTCGTTTCATCATGTACTTAATGTTGCAGCACGATTTTTTCTCAAAATCGTCATAATGTGGGTTAGCCCACTTGTGCTTGATGCCACCCATACCAAATATTGTAACTCCGTGATACATAGACAGATAAGGGTTCCATATCCAAACCCTGTCTAGCCTCTATCTGCAGAAAAGGCTCCATTCATACATTTTGCTATCAAACATAGTTTCAGATAGATCTTCGTACATTGCTGGTCAACTGATTTGCATCGAAACTTTACTCTGTCTAATTCCAACTACATCCCTCTAAAGTACGTTTATCTAATTCTGAGCAGCAAATCTACGGAGTGGAAAACATAGACACAAAAAATACCTTCTCATTGCATCATTTTATAAGTCATATCGATTTTACTTTTTTCTCATTATACTGAATTAATGTACTCAACCTATATTTTCCACCCCACTTTATTCGCATGAAGTAGGCCCTATATGTTTATCTAATTCTGAAATCTTCGTACATTGCTGGTCTTCTGATATGGATCCAAACTTTACTCTTTAGTCCACAAAAGTATGTTTATCTAATTCTGAGCAGCAAATGTACGGAGTGGAAAACATAGGTACAGACACAAAAAAAAATTTCTCATTTTATTATTTTGAAAGTCATATCGATTTCACTTTTTCCTCATTAATTATTCGAATTATGCCAATTGTGTTGCCAAGTTGTTGCTGCTCAGAATTTGTGGTGTAGAAAATATAGGTTCAGACGAGAAATCAACTTTCCAAATAAAACTGATTCAAAAGCTAGGTTATTTCGTTTTTACAATTTTTTAATTAATTATGCAAATTTATGCCAATTAGGTCAAATTCGCGGTATTAAGTATCAACTTAATTGTATTTTATTAGGTGGAAAACATGGGTGTTGACACACAAAGAATGTCAAAGGTAATTATTTTAAAAGTAATAGTGGTTTTACTTTTTACTCATTAAGTATCCAAGTTAAGCTAATTAGCATATGATTTAAAAGGTTGCCAGGTGATTGTTCCTCAGAATTAATTCATCAGAGTTAAGCTTTTGAGCCATAAAAAACCAAAAATACCGCTGTTAACATTTTTTCGACGTTTAGCTAATATTGAAGCTCCATTTCCTAATAAACTATAGCGCGTGACATCTCTATATAGGTGACGTCACAATTTACTCTCACTGCTCTATCCCGTCTTGTGACGTCACATAGTAGAAGTCACAAAATATTGAAGTTTCATGGTGCCCAAGGATATCATGACATTCAATATAATGTGGAACAGTTTCTATGAAGGCATGCAAGCCTTATATTTGATTCCTTGTAATGGTCAATTGTGAGAACAACTTGTAGATGGCATCACCACTGAGTCGGCCATTTCTTTCAAGCTTGAATAGTAAGTACAGGCTGGCATTATACCTATTTCATGGCACATGCATTGGACCTGTTTCAAATAACTTAGCTTATTAGTAGCATTTATATATATATATGATCAACACGCCAATTAAAGGGACTCAATCAGGCTAAAATCAGCAAAAATCGGTGATTTTATTTTGGCTTCTCGATATTTCTTTTTTTCGGACAAGCATGTCCAAATTAAGAAATACGAGAATTTCGTCTCTATAGGCCTATCTAGTCTAACTGGTAAATGCGCGGCACAAAAAAATAAAATAAACTTTTGCAGTTCTAGTCTATGGACATGTTTACATCATATGGTCTTATTAAGAAGCCAAAATAAAATCACCGATATTTTTTAAGATTTTAGCCTGATAAAGCAATTACAGAAAACTAAAAAAAAAACATAATCATGAAAAAAACAACATGAAACATCTAGTATAGGTCTATAGTTTATTCATATAGATCAATGCATATAGTTATCTAATCTTGTTTTAATTTGATGAGAGTGATTTTAAAAATTAAAAAAATGCAACAAGCTTGCTATGACAATATTTAAAATCATTTACTCCTGCTTAGAAAGACGATTATTGTATTTTAGATCAGATTGAAAAAGAAAAGTTCACGCAGTTTCTATGTTCGAGACACAAACCAGGACTTCCCAGTAAACAAGAAACATTTGTACAACAATGCTGGACCAACGTCGAAGGCATTGGTCCAACATTGTACAAATTGTATACAAATGTTTTGTGTTTGCTGCGTTATGACCGTGCTACCTGACACATTTTGTAATGATTCGAGTTTTATATTATTTCCTTTATATGTTTTCAATTGTATTACATATTTCAGATTTTATCTACATATAATTCGTCATTTTGCTAATTGTACATTTATGCAGAAAATGTATTTTATGTCTTGGTTACACGATAGCCGTTTCTGTTTTTACTATTTCTAAAGCATGGCGCCCGATGTGTGCTAATAAAAAAACCTAGCTTGCTTCCTGAAATATTGTATTTTTAAAATCTGTATTCATATAGTATAAAGATCTAAATAAAATATGCTTTAACATGTTTAACGCCCATTTCTGTCATGCTACGACATCCTGTTATTAAATTAAGTATTTTTCTCACAATAACTCACAATGAGATCTGTGCGTATATACACGCGCAAATGTGTTTGTGAAAGTCCGCCCACTCTTTTTAATAATAAGTATGGTGTATTACAGAACTTACACCCACTTATAATAGTATCACCATATTGAATTAACATAACAGTTAGCAGATGTGGTGAATCCAGGTTTGTGCAGCCACACGTATGTGCATACTTACATCACTAATACTGGAGTTTGTATAAGTTCAGATAAAATACACAGATACAGTACATAATATATAACCTGGATTACCAATAAAAAACGACTAGAACCAACACTTTAAGAAAACGTCTACGGGTTTCAGTTGTGACGAATGATGCAAATAGGCTACAGTCACGCATGCTCCACTCTTTTTGATCCATATTTACAATTGGGCCTATCCCAGCAAACGCAAAGAATTTGTATAACATTTGTACAACGACGGCTCAACGTCTTCGACGTTGGCCAAAACATTGTACAAATGTTATACAAACGCTTTGTGTTTGATGGGATGTAACATATGGCAGTGATAGCAGATCTATTAGGGCTGTTTGTCTTTGAATTGCTCGACAATTTGAGTTGGGTCAGGTGAAGAGGGTGATTTCCTTCCCGGAGAAGATGGAGGGGACCATCCTGTATCTGATCCGGACTGGGAAGCCTTCTCAGTAGCCCCTGTCATCAGGTCTTTCTCTGATAGGGCAGTATCTACGGTGCATGTGTTCAGGTCTGCTGGGCTCGTCTGCATCAAACCGCGTGGTGATGTGTGCAATGTGTATGGACAGAACATAGAGAAACAGTTAGGTGGAGAACTCACTGGTGGCTGAGTGAACACGGGGTTCATGCTGAAACACAAGATATTAAGATATAAGACAATCGATAAATAATTATCATAATAGAACATTATGAACATTATTGATGGCAACTTACATGTATTACGTCTTAGAGATAGTATTGTGTTAAATCTATACTATGATCTATGCATCCTTCGTTGTACATTCATCCGGAGCAAATCTCTATTTCCGGCCATCCAATGTCTCCCACACAGTTAGATTATTTGAAAATATATTTTTAATTTTTCGCAAACCATCTTTTCCTTTGCGTGATACCTAGATCGGTTGCTATTTCGCATGTAAACTTCGCATATAATCACTGATTATGCCAACATCGTCGGCCCTATTTGAAATAGGGGCACCAAATCATGAACACAATTACGCACCCAGTGAAGCATTCCCAGCATTAGGGTTTAAAACAATGTATAGGGTAAGTTACCAGAAGCCTCATTTATTCAGTCACATCAGAGATCAAAGTATGCCACCAATTAATTGTTGCCACGTCACCCACGTGTGACTTCCCTAGCTTTCCATGATTAACCGGCTTGGTCTGACACATTTGAAATGGCTATTGAATCAAACTTGATCCGCGTTGATGTGACGCATGCTAGCCTATTATAAATTCAAATTTAATATTAAAATTAAAACTTGATAATGGAATCACGAACCTATCTCTGAGACAGTTTTGCGCCAGAGCCAGTCGTATGGTGTCACTGTAGAGGTTATCGGGAACGTGAGGATGTGGCATAACAGGTGGGTGGTAAGGGCCTAGAGACGGTAGAGGGGCTGAAAGACTGGCCGAGTTGATCGCCGCGCTCGCCAAAGGGTTCCACTGGTTAGATGTTGGGGTGGGTAGAACGAATGGTGGTCGTGGTAGTCGCCAGGGATCGTGTCCAAGACGCACTCTCACTGTTTTCCTCCATTTGGCCCTCCTGTTTTGAAACCATACCTGAAAAATATTTTGAATAATATATCAGTCTTTGAATTAACATTAATTAATAAATTAATTAATTAGTTAAATAATTAATTTATTTCTTTATTGATTGATTCATTCATTCATTCATTCATTCATTCATTCATTCATTCATTCATTCATTCATTATTCATTCATTCATTCATTCATTTGTTTATGCTTTGGTGTGGAGTCAGTTATTTTGCTGGCGCTAATTTGCACATTTTTGAATAAATGAACGTCCATGCACCCACAATACTGAGAAAAAGTTGTAGGGGGCCTACGTTGTTGAAGAATAATGAATAATGTCCTTGTGCCATTATTATGGTAAAATGTAAAGTCGATCATTAGGCCTACACCTTATTGTACGATATATCTAGTAACAGATAGTACGCGATTGAGGGGATTGTCATACCTGAACTCGAGCTTCTGTTAAGCTGATGCGGAGAGCGAGTTCTTCACGAACAAATATATCCGGGTAGTGTGTTCTCTGGAATAGTTCTTCTAAAGCAGACAGCTGCTGAGGGGTGAAAGTCGTTCTGTTTCTTCTCTGTATAAAATAAAATAGAATACTCAAATTAACGTGTGCACATGTAGCATGGTCAAAATTACAATAAAATAGACCTCGATATCACCTACATTATCAGATCATAATCGATAATCAGCCTCATATAGGCCTATGTATTTTTGTTTGGAGTTGTCTTCAGGGTCTGACCACACAAACATGTTTTCAGTTTCTTTCTGCACATTTTTATTAAAGGGACCCCTTGGGATGAGACATTTTCAATGTTGTCAATTTTGAAAATTTAATTCATATAAAGCTATATAGCCTACTGATCTTAACTGAAAATACGAAACAGTCAAAAAACAATTTTAAAGCACCGAAAAAGAGTGAAATAGATATATTTCCAGGTCGTATATTGCCATGTAAACAAAACAAGTCAGCAATATTCAGCACTTTACATCACATATTCCCACGTATCAGACGGTAAGATCAGAGCAGTCGCCGCTAATTGATGTCTTCTAGTCAGGACACGGGAGGACACACCTGCAGCACTGATTGTCTACCCAACGCTGGGCCGATGCCATCAGCATGTGGCCCAATGCTGTGAAAACATTCAATCGTCTTTCAGGTATACAAATAGCTTGTTTGGGTTACTTCTGGTTTCATAAAAATGTTGATTAAAAATATTTGTAAAAATATAAGAATTCTGAAAAAAATTAAAACATGATCCGTGGGATACACTACTTCAGTACGGAATTAAAAACGAAAATTGATGTCATCCCAAGGAGCTGCTTTCAATAATTGTTTTCGCAGAGCGAATTTCTAATCTAATGGAAGTTAATTGGCGCTGCAAAGAAATGAAATGAATCGGGCTTTAGGCCACCTTTGTGCACATATAGGCTAAACTGGGCCAGGAGAACCTCCTGAGGATGGTGAGATGATTGAGATGACACTGTCCTCCAGACACAGGATTCGAAATTCGAGCCCTGGCGGTCTGAGGCCGAGCACGCTACCTCTCGGTCACGGAGGCTCCCCACAATACTAACTTTCACACGTGGATGGGGAAGAAACAATTTTGTTTCTTTCAAACCGCCGAGACCGGGAACCGAACCCCGGACTCTGGCGTGAAAGGCGGCGGTGCTAACCACTACCCTAGGGCCCCCGCCCAATTGGCGCTGCAACGGAGTTAAATTAGATGGTTGAATCACTGAAGCGAAACTAATGACTCCTTTATAGTTCACTTCCCAAGCTCCGACCTGTGGAATATCCGACTCTTCGGATTACTGTAAAAAGGTGACAGGTACCCGTATTTTTCGTGATTGCTCGAGCATGGGTGGAATATACTGATGAACTATTAACCGCTGGTGTGAGGAGCGTGGTAGGTCAGAGAACATAAACACTACTCAGTACTGTGACAACAAACTTGTTGGAGAATATATCTAAAAAAATATTTTGGACTTTTGGAGGGACATCTTAGAAAATGTACTTTTATGGCTCGTATGGTTCATATTATGTGAAAAATAAACGAAATTTATCAAAATAATTTTAAATGTCTCTTCCCCTCCGGTGTAGATTTTTTCAAGATGGCAGCCGTCACCAATTTCATTTTCAAAGGAATCTCCCTTAAAGCTAATTAAATGTTGAGAAGTATCATGTCAAATTTTAATGCAATAATGCAGCCAACGGCACAGAATATATCGCGTTCAAAAGCTGTTTTTTGCTACCAATGTGACGGAAGAGCCGGCCGGAGTGCTGATAACTTCAATCCATCATATAGGCCTACACACGGCTACACAAGTTCCAGCAACCAGAAAACGTTGAACCAAAGTTGGTACAATGTTGGGCCACCGTCTACGACGCTAGCCCAACATTGCACCAACATCGGCTCGACGTTTTGTGTTTCCTATGTTTAGTTTTAGTGCTACACTCACCTGTCGTCTCCGCCCCAACATGTATTCGTCCAGCAGCATATCGGACCTGAGAGCGCTCGCAGATCCAGTACTCGGTCCACTTAGATGTAGTCCACTCATTGTATAAGGAGTCTTCTGATGCCTAAAATAAGAAAACAACAACAATTAGTATGAATAAGTGAAGACGATATTTGTGATATTTGTGAAGACGATATTTTATTGTTTAGAAGCATACATTTAAAGCAACAGTCTTTACATCATAGATTTTTTGACCTGACTGAAACATCTGATGTGTGATCTATGTGTTGTTTTCATGCAATGACCTTATTTAATGACAAAACGTGGCACTTGGATTGGTGATGTTATCATAAATAATGTTATAATTATTATAAATAATTAATTACTCGTGTGTTTGATAGAATAATTTTGACGAGCAAATTATAAAAGAGAACAATCATCGAAAAATAAATGTCCCCCACTGTTTATATTAGAAATGTGTATGTTCACAGTTGTTCTTCATTTGGCGATTTGTCTTTTCAACAAATTGATCAAATTATAATTGTAAAAACCAATCCAGGATTGTGTGTGCGACGACGTAGAAAATTAACCCTTTAGGCGCTGAGCACGAATATGATCGTTCCCAACCCTTTGTATTAGTTTATTAAAGGGCTTCACAGCTCTATCATTTTTTAAATACAATCTCGCACTGCCAGGGGAGAGCGTCCTAGTGTCAGGCCAAAGGCTCAGATGTTGGCCCACACCTAAAAATTAATCACCATACAAAGAATAGAGTCCCATTTTTCAAGTGAGTGACATTCTCCGCACCGGTTCCGAAATTAGACATGACATTATATGCACGCTCCACCCATATCACACATAGGAATAACTCATAGATATGCCTACATGGAATGACAAAATGAACGGTATACTGCGAAATGTATCCATTATCACTTCAAATATAGCAATAAGTTTGAGAGTGTTCCATCCTTTTATAATGTTGTCCGTTATCTGACACTTGGTAATGTTAACGTCCTGATTAAATACAGACAGTGTGTCTTACTACACTGTGATCAGTTTTGTTTTGGTGAGGCAGCAATGTTTGCAAATTATCAAACTTAAATCATTAATAACTCAGGAACGGGATAAGTAAAATAAAAAAAATAAAACACCATTCTGTATTAAATAAGTTTTTGAATACAATATCAAGACTGTGAAGCCCCTTTAAATTAAATCACTATCATAGAAAAAACAATGTTTTTCCAATAACAGTGATTTAATTTAAAGGGGCTTCACAGTCTTGATATTTTACCATCAACATTTGTTGGTCTCAACGTAAACAAGTATGAGTAATTTTCACCCACATGAAGTTGTGGATCGCGGTTGTATATAGAAAATTAAATAAGATAATTTTTAGCGGCAAAGGGTTGAGCTTATATCCATAAGTCATTAAGTAATTGTTGTGACGCATCAGGTAAACTTGTACGTGTTACTTGTACGTTAAATAATCTGTTTGGTTAGTTTTACCAACCCATCGAAGATCCACAGGATCGAATACGGAAGAATAACAACCACATTCAGGACATATCATTTATAGGACAAAGCGAATTGCTGACGGATGTAACGAACATAACCGAACTTAGCAACGTAACATAAACACAACATAACATAAAACGAACATTGACGAACACCAACGGACACCGTGCGTTCCATGTCCGTCGGGTTTATCCGGCCAAGTGTGACAGGGGTATTATAAACACTTTCTAAGATCACAAACAGTACCCGCCCATCACTGCAGGCTCGGGTTCGAAACATTAGTCAAAGATTGATCGGTGACAGTGGAGTCACGTTTAAACTATTTCGTGGTGTTGTAGCATCAAACGCTCATATAAAAAACCCGGTCATACATGCTCGGAACAATTATTAATAAACATAACATATCCTCACTTGATGATCAAACACCTATACAATTTATTTATTAATTAATTTATAAATAAATTGTTGAAAACGTGTAAAAAGTGTACATTATTCTTTTAATAATTGAATGTATGGCACAGTGGACGAAATAATAATGTAAGTGTATTAACCCTTTCACCGCTAAATTATTCAATCCGAATTTTCACCCACTTGAAGTTGTGTCTCGCTGACGCGATCCACAACTTCAAGTGAGTGAAAATTATTCAGATTTGACAAAATGGAGGTCAACAATTTTCAAAGCTGACTGATTGGTGTTACGATTTATTTTCAACATGTTTAAAAACTGATAGGCAATGTGCTAAGAAAAATGCTAAAAAAACAAATATAATCGGCACCGGCGGTTAAAGGGTTAATTGTGTAAGGAAGGATCTTGGCATTCAGCATGTCTGCACGAATATCACTAATTAATGTTTAACAAATACATGGCATTTGATGCAGGTTTTTACATGCTACATTGAGTCTGCTGGTTGATAAAGCTACCTTTTTCTTTAAATATCGCCTTACCTCTTTAGCGGAGTGGTCTGTTCGATAAATGAAAAAAAAGAGCGATCACGAAATTAATCGCTGTGAAACTGAATTCAGGATAACGCCGCTTTGGTAACTTGCTCTAAATTAATTCTTTATATCAAGCTTGTTTTTTTAATTCTGATGATTTAAAGTAGGGAGAAGGTCATATCTGCTCTTTTTTCAATTGCCACAACAGTTCTAAACTAGCAAGTTCGTGCAGTAGCTTCAACAATACGAGGAAAAGCTGTCAGCTTACATATTTTTTTCATAAAGTAAACTAACTTGGTGATCGTTCTGACGATGAACCTGCCAATTGCACAGATTAAATACTTTTGATGATAACAACAGATTCGATACTTTTCCTAATGAGCATCGGATTGTGCATGCATGGGAAATCTATTTGTCTTGATCTTTCCACAACACCCGTAGAAAAAAAATCTTGGTTGTTGTTTACCCTTTTACCCGCTGATCCTGCTTATTTCAAATAATCTTTTTTTCGTTTTTTATTAACGCAATAAACACCAGCTTTTAAACATGTTAAAAATAAAACGTGACATCAATCAACAATAGTTCAAAATCGTTGACCTCCATTTTGTCAAATCTGAATAATTTTCACTCACTCGAAGTCGTAAATGGCGTCAGCCGGACACAACTTCAGGTGGGTGAAAGTTACAGTTAAATAATTTGGCGGTAAAAGGGTCGTTGTAGAGTAAATATGTGCTGTTATAAATATATGAAGCCTCTCTCTATTTCACTAAGCAGCAAGACCTTCAATAGCCATTTTTGTTGACAATACATTACTGGTGAATTGGTGAGTGAGTGAGTGAATATTGCTTTACGTCGCTTTCTTCACAATCATGGCAATATCGCGACAGAAAGAAGCCCGATGTTGGGACTATGCCCTACTCTTATCAAATGACTTCAATAGTTCTTAATAGTGCACAGTACCATAGACAGCAATGTACACTCCAGGCCTTTGAATAGATTGAAGCACTGTATATCCACAACCTCGATCACAAATATCCGGCCCGGCCGGGATTCGAACCCAGTACCTCGGAGTTTTGAGCCAAAAACGGATCGAATGAGCCATATCGGGACTGGCCAATGCAATCGGTGTAAAATGGAGCTGATGACGATGCAATTCAACCCTTTAAGCGCTATTAGCGCGACTATACTCGTTTTTAATATTCTTTTTTATTTGATTAAATCACTGTTCCTGGGAGCAAAATGTGTGTTTAAACATGACGTTGTAGGTCGCGGTAGCGAGACACAATTTGGTGTGGGTGAAAATTTAAACAGGAGAACTTAGCTGGGAAAGGGATAACACTTACAGCGCGGGGATTCTGACGTCTAATGTCGATACCCGCACTGTAAGAGTAAATAATATATTTGCAATGGCCGGAGACCCATAACATAGGTATTCAAATGAATCGGAAAACAGCTAACTAAGTCACTTATGATTTAAATAAAAAAACCTTTGGTCCCCGTGGTTTACACAAAAGTATTTCAGCGCTTTAAGGGTTAACATTGCAGGGTCGGATCCGCAATTTTGAAAAATGGGCGTCCGGCGGAAATTTGGTTGGGCTCCAGCCGATAAATTTCGGTGTGGTACAATGATTTTTACATTTTTTTTAGCTGTTTATTCGGTTTTGAGGTACCATGCAGCAAACACAAAACATTTGTATAACATTTGTACAATGTTGGACCAACGTCGAAGACGGTTGGTCGACGTGGTGCAAAATAATGTTATACAAATGTTTTGTGTTTGTTGGGCATGCACCCGAGTAAATATGGGGTGTAAAATAGGGGCCTACAGGTGTTTATGTAGCTTAGAGCGCTGCTTAAAGAAATGGCGGTCTTGACCCTCCTGATCCCCCCCCCCCCCTCTCTCTCTCTCTCTGGATCCGCCACTGTTTTGAACTGTGAATACAGTATGGTGCTCGCGCGCCTTTATACCGATCCCTTTAGATGTTACTCAGTAAACACAAAACATTTGTATAACATTTGTACAATGTTGGTCCAACGTCGGAGACGTTCGGCCGACGTTGTACAAATGTTGTTTGCTGAGATAGTGTATTGATACGTTTTATTATCATTGTAAGTATTGTTGATGTTTATACACAATATTTAAATGTTATATGCCTTAATCACCGTCATTGTGGTCAACGAAAATTCAGATTGTCAAATGCTAGCCGTCTGAGATTGCGATTTTATCGATATAGTTCTACTTCTGTGTGCATTTCCTATTATTCTGTCGAAGTGGGTGAGCTGTTGGAATTGCTGTATTAAATTGTATTAACGAGAAAGAATGGACTTTATTTTTCCCATGCGTGAACTATATAATTGTTCTCTTTTTGGCAAATTGACCCTGTTCGCGTTACCTGATATATCTCCGGTTAAAAATAAGAAAATGGCACGTATATCGAATTTCTGAGCTCTCTTTGTTTGTTTTTGACAGGTAAGCGCCTCCACACTTAACCCTTGTCATGCCAGGACCGCATATAGGCGTATGCGCGTAACCCCTTACGCGCTAAACTATCTCTTTCAAATTTTCACCCAGATGTGTATCGCTACCGCGAACCACAACTTCAAGTGGGTTAAATTAGTCATATTTGTTTATTTTGAGACCAAACATTTGCAAATCTTGATGTTGAAGCACACATTTCAATCCCAATAACGGTGATGAAACCTGCTGAATAAAACAAATAATAAGACAACTAACAAACTATAATAGTCGTGATTAGCACCCAGAGGGTTAACCTTTTAGCCGCCAAATTATTCAATTTGAATTTTCACCCACTTGAAGTTGTGTCTTGCTGACGCGATCCACAACTTCAAGTGAGTGAAAATTATTCAGCTTTGACAAAACGGAGGTCAACAAATTTCAAATCTTGCTGATTATTATCACTTTTTATCTTTAACAGGCTTAAAAGCTGATATGTAATGTGCTAATAAAAAATGTAAAAACGAGTATGGACGACACCGGCGGTTAAAGGGTTAATCAAGCTTCAAACCAAATAGAATGCCACTGAATTTAACGGAATATGTTATGGAGGATTACTATTTCCATAAATAATATTTTCGTTTCGTTATTTGAAGCTGGATATGGCGTTATACATTCCAGCTGCAAATGAATGGAAAATAGACAAAAATCCATTCAGCATGGTAAGGGTTAATATTAAACCCTTTACAACCCATGATTCGTTTGACATGTATTTATCGTAGAGAAGCACTTCGTTCCTATTCAAGTGTTTTGGAGATTGTGTTATTACAGGTTATTAAAATAATATATTTGTAATTGCCAACTTAAATCAACATGTACAATTGAGACAAATAGATTAAGCTATTTATATTTTTTTCAAACATTTTCAATTACGAATTTTACTTGTTTTAAAATCTATGAAAGAAATGAAACAATAAAATGAACAAAAATACAACTTCATTTTGCAATATAAATTTCCCTTTATTACACGAATTTTACTTTTATTATAGTTCGCTCCTTTTTTGTGCCCATAAACTTGTGGAAGAAGTGGAAGTAGTTTACCCAGCAAAGACGAAACATTTGTATAACATTTGTACGATGTTGAACCAACGTCGAATACGTTGGGCCGCTGTTGTACAAATGCTATACAATTTTTATTGTGTTTGTTGGGATACATGTAAGTGTATTCTGGATTTACATGTGCTCTCATAATAATGGGGGTTTTTATAAAACGCCTAATGTATTTACAGATCGCATGGTCACTAATGTAGGACAAGATTAAATATCTGGCGTCAAATCATAATAATTATGTATGATGTGAATATAATCTTTTTTCATCAACTGGCAAATCATCAGTGACAATTTAGGAAGTAGCCCCCACCCTCATTGGAACAATCATAAGCAAGTGCGTTTATTCAAAATATCAACTGATCACTTAAAGGGCTAATCACGACCATTGCCATTTACACCCTTTTTCTCTTTTATTCAAGCAAGGACATTGGAAGAAATTAGCTTTAAATTTGCCAGATTTGAATATCTGTTTTAATTCAAATAGTAGATAGTTTTACCAACCTAACCCTTTAACCGCCGGTGCCGTATATATTCGGGTTTTCATTTTTTATTAGCACATTAAGTACCACATTTTAAATATGTTAAAGATAAAAAGTGACATCAATCAGCACGATGACGATGTGAAAAGTGTTGATCTCCATTTTGTCAAATCTGCATAATTTTCACTCACTTGAAGTTGTGGATCGCGTCAGCAAAACACAACTTCAAGTGGGTGAAAATTCCAATTGATTATTTTGGCGGTTAAAGGGTTAAAGTTCTTTAATTTTAAGACTAGAACTTTCAGTGGGTAGAAAAAGTAAAGTCTATAATAGATTGGCGTTTTGAGGGTCAAGGGAGTCTGCGACGCTGGCCCAGCATTGGGTGAACTCCTCGTGGTGTACGATATCATTATGTCATACAAATAATTAGGCAGTATAATAACACTTATTGCACCACGTGACGCCCATTTACCAAGTAAAGTGGTATCATGATGAAGGGCAATGCTAAAATGCACTGATCAGATAAAGGTCATAAGGTGTCAAATCATGGTCACGAGGTAATTTGATCAGTCTCAATCAGCCCAGCAAACACGAGACGTTTAGCCACTGTTGGTTTCATGTTGGGCCAGCGACGCAGACAGTGGACCAACATTTAGTTAGCG
Organism: Flabesymbios commensalis; assembly: GCA_964017125.1. Taxonomy (NCBI): domain Eukaryota; kingdom Metazoa; phylum Annelida; class Polychaeta; order Terebellida; family Flabelligeridae; genus Flabesymbios; species Flabesymbios commensalis. The sequence continues at coordinate 36,208,341 of OZ024902.1, forward strand.
ATGCTCCAACGTGTCGTGTTTGTATTCACGTCGCAGTCTGTGCCACTTAGAAGACGCGCTGGCACACTTCTATTGAGTCCGCACCACTAAAAAGACACTTTTCAATGGATGGACAACTTTATCTTCTCCACTCTATAACCCGAGAAGCTAATCCATCTTCTTGATTTATTGCTGGCGCTTTGAATCAAGTTATAAAATCTCATAATAAAAACCAATTGCAATATACATTGTGTGCAATTTTGTCACATTTATTTCCCCAAATAAATGTGATAAACGTTTGTTCAACTGAAGTTTGTTTTCGTCAAATTCATGTTGTTTCAACACTAAAAGAATGAAAATATTTCTAACGACCCATAACATACATATTCAGATGAATCAGAAAGTGCTAACTATACATTTATGATGATTTCAAATTGAAAACAACCTTTGGTCTCCATAGGGTCAAGCGTTTCATGGTGGACAGAATGCTGACCTCCTCGCCATCGACTACAGCAAGGCATTCGGTGCAGTTATTCTGGTATAGCTTTAACAAAACTACTTCACATGGGTGTGCAATGAGAGCTTTTTCTATGGATTGGTACTTTAACTTTCTTTCGGAACGCAGGCAATGTGTCCGGGTAAATTGCGCTGCAGCTCACTAGTTCGAGGCCACGGGGAATAATATTGTGAATCATCGTTGCTGAGCCCCTGTCACACCAGTCCACGCTCGTCCGAATTTTAATTTAAGTTTACTTTAAATAAAAATATATTTTGTACATTGCATTGTAATTAAAAATTATTTTTACTCAAAATATGTATTCGCTGGGTGTGCATATAATTGTTATTGTGATCATCAGTGATTATTAACTGATAAATTTTAATGACAAATGTTATGGATTTGAATTGAAACTTATTTAAATAAATAATTATATGTATTTATTTTAGGAATTCGGAGATGTAATATTTAGTACAAAGGTGCAATTGAGAATAAAATGTACACAAACGGTTGCAAAACACGTCTCCTTCATAACTGCATGTTGTTTACCGTGGATCTAGTAATTTTCGCGTGTCCAAATTTCGCGAATTTTTTATTTGGCGACTCGCAAACTATCATTTTTCTTCAGTAGCGATATTAGAATAATAATTTTCGCGAGTTTCTTGATTTCGCGAATTTGTCCTCCTCGCGAAATTCGCGAAAATTGAGACCGCGCGAATATTACCAGATCTACAGTATTTATGTTCAGAGCAGCCTTAAATACTATCACATAACATAAAACATTCGTCGTCTACTCATCATCAAAACCAGTGTTTCGATGTTCAAACACATCATCTTTCATTCAGACATAGTGAAACCAATGTTTTGTGATGTGCCGTTGTAGCCAACACGACATCCGCATTCAGTCATAAAATTACCATAATCCCGCCTTTTAAACATTTTTTTGAGCTATGTGAGTCTCAATTAGATTTTTTCCACCTGTATTGTGTTGTATCATCCTGATTAGGAATATTCTTTGAAGAATGCCCTGAATTAATCGAAAAACTTAGAACCTTTAAATTCGAATCTATTTATTATTCTTGGAGATATTAACTTCTATTTTGACATAAAATAGGGGAACTGGGCAGATGTTTTGTAAATCCTCGTGCAGTATGATCAAATCGCCTGCACCCTGCGAAGGATTATCAAATCATTTCACTTTTATTTCTGAGCTTGAAATTACCAAAGCCTGTAAGAACAATATTTATTTAAGATAAATACATGCAATAATATTGATTAATGTAAGGCAGATGTTTCTAAATATAATCTCATCATGGAATCTGAACAGAATTTACTCAAACTCTGTAACCAATATAATAAT
>OZ024902.1:36217675-36362675 GCA_964017125.1 Flabesymbios commensalis
GTTCGGTCCGTCGTAATAATCTAGTCAACATATTTCTATATTATTTATACAACTTTTTATTTGATTGTGAAAGATACTTCTTGTAATATGCAGATAATTTATTTTTGTGCTTTATAGAACATTTCATCCCGTTAGTTACCACAACAATACATGAACCTAGCCCCTTAAATTATTATTAATATCTGCTTGAGATTGCTACAAATTGCCGCCCCACTGTATGCGCGAACGCCTACATCGGATGCTCTTAAGCTTGATTTTTTTACTGACAAATATTTGTATTCTCGATCTTTAACACCAATTCTTTCTTTTCCTCTGCTACTTTAATCATTTCGGGCGGGGGCCCTAGGGTAGTGGTTAGCACCGCCGCCTTTCACGCCAGAGTTAGGGGTTCGGTTACCGGTATCGGCGGTTTGAAAGAAACAAAAATGTTTCTTCCCCATCCACGTGTGAAAGTCAGTATTGTGGGGAGCCTCCGTGACCGAGAAGTAGCGTGCTCGGCCTCAGAACGCCAGGGCTCAAATTTCGAATCCTGTGTCTGGAGGACAGTGTCATCTCAATCATCTCACCATCCTCAGGAGGTTTTCATGGCCAGTTTAGCCTATATGTGGACAAATGTGGCCTAAAGCCCGATTCATTTCATTTCATTTACTTTAATCATTTTATCCGTGTCATATGCTAATAATCGTTACAGTTACATGTATTTTTGCGCAGAGCGACAAAGCGTGCAGGTCTCACCACAGACGACAGCCAAACAAACACGAGGCGTTGACCCAATGCTGTTTTAATGTTGGCACATCGTCTTCGACGTCTGCCCAACAATAAAACAACACTGGGTCAATGCTTCGTTTCTGTTGGGAGGGGCAATTTGATCTGCTTCACAAAGCATAAGAACAGTAACTGTTTACTTGAGAAGTAAGCGGTTACTGCCTCTTTGCTTTGCGTCTCAGATCATTAATTAGCAGGGTGTTCTATCAGGGATCGGATCGTTTTCCCGGCACACAAGAATGGTGTCGCTTTCCGCCGCAGGGCTCACCACTTTAATAACTGGTCATATTATATTCTTTTTTTGTGGGGTTAATTTTACACGGCACAATTTAACCTCGGCAATCAAGCATTTTCTTGTATCATTTGTATCACCGATTTGGTGTGATGGACATATAATTTTCAAAATTATTATTATTATTATTATTATTATTATTATTATTATTATTATTATTATTATTATTATTATTATTATTAATATTATTATTATTATTATTATTATTATTATTATTATTATTATTATTATTATTATTATTATTATTATTATTATTATTATTATTATTATTATTATTGTTATTGTTATTGTTATTGTTATTGTTATTATTATTATTATTATTATTATTATTATTATTATTATTATTATTATTATTATTATTATTATTATTATTATTATTATTATTATTATTATTATTATTATTATTATTATTATTATTATTATTATTATTATTATTATTATTATTATTATTATTATTATTATTATTATTATTATTATTATTATTATTATTATTATTATTATTATTATTATTATTATTATGTGCAATACTCACTAGGTGGCTCTGAGGTCATACACATTTCAGAAAATTAATATCCACACTACAAGTACCAAGAAACTGGTTTGACAAAGAAAAAAACAATATGGAAATACACAACGTTAAGATTACCGTGGCTGATAAAACCGTTACGTTGAGTGAAGTATTAAATTGCGTGTATGCTTTGACGTATTAGTGAAAATAGTATTCACCCAATATTGGGCCACTACTGGACCAATAGGCCTATATCATAATTTTGAAAGCCAGAAGTGGGTCTGTACAGGCCACATATATATTTATTAACGATGAGAAGTCTATGCAAATATATGCGTTATTAAAATGAACATTATGCTTTACAGTGGATAATTATGATAAAATAGAAAATAATGCAAACGATTTATAATAAATATACATGTTAATGAAATAACATAACATGCTTCCAATCCATTGATTATATGGTCGTTTTAGTGGAAACGAAAGTGTTAGCTTGATGTGCTAAAAAAGCGAAAGCTAAGAATTAAAAAGGTGCTACTTAAAGTGGCTGTTATAATCACACTACTAATTATTAGGTGTCTTATTATTATTATTATTATTATTATTTATTATTATTAATATATTTTTTTTGGGGGGGGGGGGTACCCTTACATATTTTTATATACACATGCGTTTTTTTCTCAACAAAAAACAGATTTTGTTGAAATCTGAGTGAAAATTGTAAAAAATATGACACCCTCTATATACCAGGATTCTTGAATTAAGAAATAAACGCAATACTTGAAAGTAAAAAATAATGTATGGGAATTTAAATTTTCACCCACTTGAAGTTGTGTCTCGCTACCGCGACCCACAACTTCAAGTGCGTGAAAATTAGGTTTAGTCCACCACTTAAAACAAGTCATAATTGTCTATATACTATAATTTAGTCAATAAGTTTGCCTTCTGTAAATGGCAGATGGCAATTTTTCTTTATAAAACATTTTTAGATTTCAGTATTTTAATGATACATTACTCGATTTTCTCTAAAATAATTTGATAGATTACATTCCAGTAAAATAATACTGACACAACGCACGAGTGAAACGAGAGTTTTTCCCATCAATATTTAGAACCTTATCTAGGCCAATGGCGTGTGACAAGCTAAATGGATTTTCCGAATTATTTGACATTTTTTAGAAATATGCTTTCAAAAGTAATCGAATGTTAACCGCTCTGCGTCTACTTTGCTACTACGATGCCCAGCTGAAATAATGATGCAACGATGGAAGTTAATATAAATATGATTAATTTGTTCTATGAAGAACAATTTGTCAACCCCCTCCCCCCCCCTCCCCCCCACCTGTAAAAGTAAAAGCTTGTTCAAGACACGTATGCCCACCATCAGAGCAAATCGTGAAGCACACTATTTCATAAAAGTACACAACCAGGGATCATAGAGCAAAACTTTATGTCAAACCTTGTGCGGTTGTTCGATCCTTTCAGTGCGGGGATTGACATTAGACGTCAGAGTCTGACGTCTAAAGTCGATCCCACATTCGAAAAATAAAATATTTATAATAGCCGTAGACCCATTACATAGGTATTCAAATGAACCGGAATGAGCTAACTAAGACATGTTGATGATTCAAAATTGACAATAACACTTTGTTCTCTTGGTTTCTATAAAACAGTTCCAGCATATTAAGGGGTAACAAAAATAATCAGCCGTGCTTTTGAATAGAAAAGGAAAAAAAATATTAAAAAACGATAAAAAAATTACTGTTTCCAATAATTATTTTTAATTGGAAAACGAGCTGGTAATAGATGGTTGAACCAATCTTTTTATCGGAAATGTTATTCATTTTTATGAGATAGCCTCCATGTAAATGAAAGGGATGTTTAGTGTCGCGGAAACGTATTAGTGTGACTTTCGTGACTGGGCAATTAATCAGCTGGAAATTGTCTTTGAAATTGTATTTGACTATAAATTGATGTGATCGCTTAACTATAAATTTGAAAAAAATAAATAATATGTTTAAAGCTGTAATATATTGACACGTCTACATATCCCAGACGATGGTTGCAGGTATTTCTATAAGAGCCATAAAAAATGAAAAAAAAGGATAACAATCTTGACAGTGTGTAGATTTTGTTAACAATTATTTCTGTAGTGTTATTAATTAAGTAATCAGGGTCAATTTGCCGAATATTAGAACAATTTGGTGTGTTATAATTATATATGTTAGTCCCTCGATGCAGATAAATATTTTCAACATAAAATGGTATATTGCCATTAAAAAAACTTGAAAAAAATGTTGAAATACAAAAGTGTAAATATATTCCTAATTTTAATATGCATATTTTTTGGTCGGTATGATAATTGTTTATGCCCGCGCAACAGTGTACATGTATGTGTATTGCAATTAGGATTAGTATCAAGGCTAGCATAAATATAAAGATCCAAGAATGGAAATTATTTTACATAAATTATGATGTAAAAATGAAATGAATCGGGCTTTAGGCCACCTTTGTGCACATATAGGCTAAACTGGGCCAGGAGAACCTCCTGAGGATGGTGAGATGATTGAGATGACACTGTCCTCCAGACACAGGATGCGAAATTCGGGCCCTGGCGGTCTGAGGCCGAGCACGCCCCCTCTCGGTCACGGAGGCTCCCCGCAATACTGACTTTCACACGTGGATGGGAGAGAAACATTATTTTGTTTCTTTCAAACCGCCGAGACCGGGAACCGAACCCCGAACTCTGGCGTGAAAGGCAGCGGTGCTAATCACTACCCTAGGGCCCCCGCCCAAGTTATGATGTGACTTCCATTAAGTTTAACATCTGGATTGTTGGTTTTTGAGGGGCTTATAAACTAATTATCATAAATGCAGTTCTGTTACAATTTTGGGGAAAGACAATAAGGCAGTGGCATTATTCAATTCAATTATTTATTTCAAGTGAAGTAATGTAACATGGCCATGTCAAAGATGCACATTTTAAGGACGATTTGCAATGATCTTATTATTATAATCTGTACATGATTTAATTATGCTCTCTGTGATGATATTTAGACATTTTGTTCTTTGAACTGACTGCGATCATATCATTTTGTTCTACTGTCCGTGATGATATTTTATTATATCGTGCTCAATTATTTGTGTGCATATCCTATTAGCCGCGATCCTATTATTATATTTCAAGATTGGTATTGTAATTTATTAATAAGAAAAATAAAAAGATTGTTCAGTCTGCGATATTTTCTCTCTACTGTCTTATATTACATTAATTCTAGAACTAAGGGTATAACGGCTCAGATTATAGTATTATTTTTTTTCTTACACATGATGTGTTTATTGTCATTCATCTGATTGTTCCTAACTTATAGCTATCAGTTTTTAGGTTTCATCTGTACCGTCCAAGAAACCATTACCAGGACTATGATATATACTATCTAATTAAATTATGTTCTCATTTGTTATTATTTTTATGCATATTCTGATACATTATAAACGATTAAATGTATTTCAAGAGATGGTCCGGATTCTCTGCGTAGAGGACTGTTATCAAAAAGCCCACCCCCTAATTAATTGGGCTTTATGCCATTTTGTGCAGCATGAACTAGGCCAAGAGAACCTCCTGAAGATTAATTAAATGCATCAGATGACACCGCCTTGGTGATCTAAGGCCGGGCACGCTAACCCTCGGTCACAGAGGCTCCCCACAATCTTTTCTAGTGGGCGCCATGAAAATTACATACCAGAGCGCAGACGAACAGCAAGCTCCGCTTGACAGGCACACGGCGTAACCAGTGCAACAGGGTCCTCGCTTTCCTGATATGGGCAAAATAATAATCTCCAAGGATCGTTATCTGTTCTTCGCGACTTAAACACTATTCATCGTCCAATCGGCGGCCCCTTCAATCCTTCACTCGTTTAGTTATCAATACCTCCAAACGCCATTTTTCACTTGGTTTGTAATAATTGAAAATTTTGATAAAAACAGAAATGTTAAGAAACCGTAAAAGGAAAATATATAAATGTTTTTAGTACCAATATCTATAGGACAAGAAATAAGACAAGAGATGTAAAGAAACAGTGAAAGGAAAATAGATAAATGTTCTCAATACAAACATTTTATCTTTAACAAATGAATGATTTGAGGGAACCAGGGGAGCTGGAGCATGGCTGTAGCGGTTGCAATGTGATCCGTACGGATTTGTAGTTGTGGATATATATTTTATTTATAATTATTTTGTTTAGTATTAATAATTGTATACGCTTGAATAAAAAAATCGTGGTTTCCCAAATCACACTTCTGCAAACTGCTCAAAGGTAGTGACTTAGGCATATCATTTTGGCATACATCGCCACGAATTAAAATTATTTATTTCAGATTAACCCTTACAGGCGAAGTTATGGAATCTAAATTTGCACCAACTTGAAGTTGTGTCTCGCTACCGCGCCCCACAACTTCAAGTGTCAAGTGGGTGAAAATTATTCATATTTGCTTAATTTGAGACCAAATATTTGCAAATATTATTTTTAAACACTCACTTCATTCCCAATAAAAGTGATTTGATCGGCTAATAAAACGGATTAAAAATGACTATAGTCGCGCTTAGCGATGTAAGGGTTTTAATGTGATTTTATTTAATCCCATGCATAACGTCACTGTATATTTTGATAACCCTTATAAAGCGCTAAATTTACATTTTTACCCATTTGAAGTTTTATCTCGCTACCGCGATCCGCAACTCCAAGTGGCTGAAATTCCTTTTATTTGCGCAGTTTGAATCAAAATAACAAAATATATTCAATTTTTGCAAATTTATTGCACAATTATCTTACAATTTCTTTTTTCTTTTTGAGGGACAAATAGAAAAACTGAAAATGGCTACAGATATATTCGGATAGATCCAAAAAAATCATGACGATGTGAGCCAGCCGTATATATAAACATATTTATTTTGCAAGTATATACCCCTTACAGCGCGGGGATCGACTTTAGACGTCCGAATCTGACGTCTATGGACGTCAGATTCTGACGTCTAAAGTCAATCGCCGCACTGAAAGAGTACAATATTTATAACGGCCGTAGACCCTTGCCATATGTATTAAATGAGAGAGCTGACTAAGACATTTATGATGATTTCAAATTGAAAAATACCCTTTGGTTTCCGTAGTTTATACACAGGTACTTCAGCGTTGTAAAGGTAATAACTCACCCAGGTGGTAGATCTGAGACGACTCTTCAACACTAATTATCAGAAGAAATGTTGTTCGCCGCTAACGACGTTTGCCGAAGACGATGCCGTTGATCTGGCGGCTGACAGAGAAAATCACTTCTTCTTGTCGTCCGTCACCATGCAGGGATTGTCCACGTCACTCGAGATGCATCCCGCGCAGAGATTCCGCGAGAAGGGACACGCCCAGCCTGTCAGTCAGCATCACCAGTCTCTGATTGGATTTCGTGGATCGTGACGACGGAACAGATGATGACCACGCCCAATCGCGGCCAGCGAAGTATAGCTTGTGTTGTGGGCATGTGCTAGGTAAAAAGTATTTACTTCACATACATGAAATCGCGGCTAGCGAAATAGCTTTTTAAAAACATAAAGGCTTATTTTTTTACCGGAAAATAAAATAAAAAATATTTTATTATTAAACACTTCAAATAATGCAAAGTGTAGCAATTATACATGTATAAACTTTAATTATGATACACTTTGTTGCTTTTTATATATATAAAACATATTAACTATGTTCCCTCCCACTGGCACTCTCTATATAAATATATATCCACCCATCCATACATACATATAGCAAAATTAATATATCAAATGCACACCAAGAAAAACACTCAACGTCAACTGATCAGTATCTAAATCAGTATATTTGTATTTATAAAACGGCCATACTGCCTTAGGTATAACATGGTATATTAAAATTGATTTTGTAGGCAGTCATTAACTTACCAATCCCTTAGGCCTACCTACCCGATTAAAAAAAACAATTAGGACTGAGCCAAAACATATCGTCTTATTTGACTAATAGAGACTATAACCTAATGTGTTGCACAGAGGAGAGTTGGCTTCGTCTTTGGTATGTTGATGGTCATCCAAGACAACTTGTTTTGCGTTGAGGATAATCAGCTAATGACCGGTTTAGATAACGGAGTAACAAGGCAGGTGACAACCACATGAATAGGCCGCCATTGTGTGGCGCCCTGTGACGACAAGAGCCGCCTAGCGAGGTGGCGGCAAACAAGGCAAGTGCCGGCGTCTGGAGATAGAGATGTGATGTTGAGTAATTAGACTTATGAATAGCGCGGCCGTGGTAACAGTGGCACACGTGTCACCCACATTAGTGCGGTCTGAGATGGCTCGCCGCCATCAAGGCGCGTGCACCTCACTTCTGGACGTGGCACATTAGCCAGTGTGAAGCGCATGAAAAGATTCAGCTTTTCATCCCATTGACAACGCCGCCCCGCGTCCATTCCGTGGACCTATCTTTCTTCCCTATAGCTCACGCGGTGCTCATATAATTACCCTTACAAGCTGGTCTGCCATGAGAACAATGTGTCTGGCAGCCTGGATGAGCCTGTATATATTATATGACAATCCATTGCCGTCTACTAATAATTATGATGTGATCATATCACGACGTCTAATTCTACTCATTCATTTAGTAGATTGACTATGGTCTATAGGCTCCAGGCGAGTCAACTTTATAACTTATGAAAGACCTGTATATTGAAACGATCATACACAAACAACAATTCAAACCGCTGGCTTTAGTTTTATGAACATGTCATCATGCAGGTTATTTAACTGAAATGTGAATATAAACTTAATAACATATTACTGTGATTAGACCCTATATAATTCACCAAGTATAACCACCCTGTAGAGACTTCAGTTGTAGTACACCCTGCACGCAGGATGAGTATAACATGCATGTCAGGTTATCTAAACAGAGTACATATGTAAGAAAGATACTACCGTTAGTGCAAACAAAATAGCCAACAAGCATGTCAGTACCACTATATTATAAAATACTATATTATTATTATTATCATTATTATATAATTCCATGATGATATGCATACGAATGGTCGGAATCCTGAAGTGAAAAACAACACAATCTTAAAATTCTTGGAGTGCAGATTTATTAATAATAATGGATCTGTTTAATACCGAGAAGACAATAGTACCGACTTTTACATGGAACATTTGTTAAAGAACTGCATATAGTGTTTCTGTAGCTAAGCATCTGCTGATTGAGTGAATATTGCTTCACGTGGTTTTCTGCACAATCATGGCAACAGAAGGAGCCCGAATGCCATAATATTTTAGAATAACTGCAAGGGTTCTTCATAGGGCAATGTACTATAGACAGCATTGCACACTCCATGCCTTTGAACAGTTTGGAGCTATGTGTATGGACAACTTCGATGACCAACATCCTACCCGTCCGGGATTCGAAGCCAGTACCTACGAATTTTGAGCCACAACCGCGTCGAATAAGCCATCTTTCTTGCTCTAAGAAAGGTGACCCCGCAATGCTCGAAAGTAACATTTTGAAGAGTCAGTGATTCATGTCACAGAAACACAACTACCAACCCATCTATAAAGATTGGTGCTCATAGGGTCCACAGAGCTGCTATCCACAAGTTATATTAATAAGGTCAATGAGGATGAAACGGGCTTTGTCAAGATCACATGTAAAATATGTATCTCACAAATCACCAAGTCACTAACAACAATCCTGGCTTTGGTTAAGAGGCATGAGATAAATCCCGAGCTTACTTGGTATAGGCCTAAACTGTAAAACTTGCTGGTTGTGCTACCACCAGTGAGTTGAGTTAACTCAACTGGCTAGTTGAGGGAAAACCGTTTGGTTTCACATGATTTTTTTCAAAGGAAGAGACTTAACCTTAAAAAGTTTTGCTAACTATGCAATTACTTATTTTATTCTCCATGCTTTCACACGCTCATTGCTCAAGCGACAAAAAGGATAATATTGAAGGTCTCTCCTCCAGCATAAAAACTTTCACGTGATCTTTCTCTGAAGAAATGATTGCCTCATCAATTTTTTTTCAAATTTGGTTTATAATTATATAGACCCCTATCTCTCCTAATTGTTTCAATCTGCGATGTTGCTCAAGAGCCTGGCCACTGAGGAGCTAGAGTGGGACACTCATATCAAATATTAGTAGGTAGGATTTAGGTGATTTTCGGAATTATAAAAATTGTTTGTGCATTATTGGTAGACCTACAGCCAGAGCGTTTGATAAGGCTGGGCCAGTTATGGAGAAAGCTTTTGACCCAGTCTTGCTTTTTATACGGGGAACAACAAATTTACTTGATTTTGTTGAGTGTAGATATTTTGAAAATCTTGGCCGAACAAGAATGTCAGCCAGATATGCTGGTTGTCATTTAGGGCTCGGAAGATTATTACGCATATTTCGAAATGAATGCGAAACTAGATAGGAATTAGCCAATGTAATTGTTGTAGAATATGAACAGAACGACTAAAACGTGTGGCCTTTCTTACCACTCTTGCAAGACAGTTCTGAACGTGTTGTAAACTAGAAATATCCTTTTCTGCCATGTTGTGAAAGAGTGAGTTACAAAAATCTAATTTGCTACTGACCAGTGCCATTGCAACATGTTTGGCAGCAGCTAAGGGCAGATTTTTTTCGAATTTGACGCAGGTCACGGATATTATAGAAGCATGACCTACCTGTTTGGGATATGTTTTTTCGCAAATTCAGGCTACTGTCAAATACTACACCAAGGTTTTGGGCTGATGCAGATGGATTTGTGTCTTGACCTAGAATTAAGCATGGGAATTATTTTTTGCTCGCTAAAGTTTGCACCCAATGAGAAGTAATTCTGTCTTTCCAGGATTAGGCTTCAGCTTAGACCCCGCCATCCAAGCCAAAACATCCAATAAAAATTCTCCAACTACTCCAGAGATTCCATTGCGTTTGAAACTGATAAGTACATGTAAATTTGAGTATCACAGGTAAAAAGATGTCAAAACCGGAAATTATAACGCTGAGTGGTGTAGTTTATAATGTGAAAAGCAGTGGTCCCAGCACAGAGCCATATGGAACTCCATATGAGAGTGTGACTTCATCTAAGTGTTTTTATTGGATTGGTGCCTTACGGAAATTATAACGCTGAGTGGTGTAGTTTATAATGTGAAAAGCAGTGGTCCCAGCACAGAGTCATATGGAACTCCATATGAGAGTGTGACTTCATCTAAGTGTTTTTATTGGATTGGTGCCTATTTTTTTAATAACAAGAAAACCATATTTGAACCTGCCAAGATCTTCCATACCAATCTGAGAGTCTATTTGCTAATGTAGCATGGTCAATGATGTCGAAAGCAGCCGGCAAGTCAAGCAGTGTCAGAGCTGTAACTTCATCCGTGTCCATACTGATAATGAATTTGTTATGTACTTTCAGTAGCGACGATTCGATAGAATGTTTCCTGTAGGCTGATAGTAATTGATTAGATAGATGGTTATTATTCATAAGAGTTTGCAGCTATCGGCCATTACCTTTTCCAAGATTTTGGAAATGAAACTCAAGTTGGATACAGGCCTGTAAGTTTACAGTTCGTCTTTAGGAAGACATGTTTTTGAAGTAGTAGTCTTACATGAGTTTCTTTGACGTTTTGAGGAAATGTACCAGTTCCCATTGAAATGTTGAGTATGTCAGTTATTAACATATCAAGACAATTTTTCAGCACGCTTGTTAGGAATGAGGTCCAGATCACATGATTTTGACGATGAGCTTAAAATAAGCTTTCCAATTTCATCTTCTGTCGCACTTTCAAAAACGTTCATTTTGGATCTGATTTCTGTTTTTTTGCACTGATGGAATATTCTGTACTTTATCTGGAAATTTGGAAGAAATAGTTTGAATTTTTATCAACAAAATATTTACAGAAATGGGCACACAGTGATTTTAATTATGTGAATAGTGGCAGAGCCGGCGGTGAAATTTTGTGCAGAATGTTATTTATGGGGTTCCCGCGCTAAGAAGGTTAATATTATAATGTGATGTGCAGGCCTATGTCAGTTTGATTTATCGTTGTTTTTGTTGTCGTCTTTGTTGTTGTGAACCCTTCACCTACTCAGTTCTTCAATTTATTTTTTCACCCACTTGAAGTTGGGCCTCGCTACCTCGATCTCCAACTTCAAGTGGGTACCAAATGACTCATATTTGCCTAATTTGAGATCGAACATTTACGATTCCCATTGATTTAACATCGATTTATCTCACAAAACTGGTATTTTATAAAGAAAGAAACGCTTTGAAAACCAGCCGTACTTAGCGCTCAACTCTTACAACGCAGAAATATTGTTGTATAATCTATGGAGACCAAAGGATTTTTTTCAATTTTAAATAATCATAAATGTTTTATTTAGATCTTTCCACTTCATTTGAATGCCTATGTTATGGGTGTACGACAATAAGAAATATTTTAATTCTTACAGTGCGGGGATCGACTTTAGACGTCAGAATCTATCCCCGATGTTAAAGGCTGTAAGTGTTAATGTCTTTATCACAAATTGTGTATAGGCCCCCTAATAGTTTTAAAAAAATGCTGACATGTTGAAGTATTAGGTGTAGAGTAGTAGGCATAATTATAACATTTGTTTCAGCCTGTACACAGCACCCACGTCTCATAGTTGTGGGATACATTATCACTAAAATACACGAAATCAGACATTCATACATATATTATTACATATATGATATTTTCATACCATGAATACATATAAACATCCATATAATAAATGAGGTGAATGAACATTAAAAGATGGAGCCGTGAAGTGAATGAAGAAATGGTCGGTGGAATAAGTGAGATGACTGATGATAAAAAAGTTTAAATGAATAAATGAAAATATACTAGTAGTGATATTTATGTAGACAAGTGAATTTTTGTGATCTTATTTTTTATTAATTAAGAGCCCCAATCATGATTTATTTGCCGCTTGGAGTACATATTCACGGATATAACGTCAACATACTTCTACTGTTAAACCAAAATATGTGTACAATGCCATCACATTCACATATCTTTCTGTTCATGGAACACGCTCTAAAATGGGTCGTGCACCAAGCATAGTAATTAATTGGTTGTATGATCAATGAGTATTTTGTATTGTTTCATTAATTCGTTAATCAATTCATTAATGCATTGGGTGACTAGTTGTTAATATTCATTAATGAGTGAGTGCTTTACGTCGCATTGTGCACAATCATGGTAATATCTCGACAGAAGGAAGCCCGAAGTCGAGACTATGCCCTACTCTTATCGAAAACATCAAGGGTTCTTTATGGTGCACAGTACCATACACAGCACTACACACTCCATGCATTTGGAGCAGTGTATATGCACAACCTCGATGACAAACATCCTACCCGGTCGGGACTCGAGCTCAGTAGGCCTACCTCTGAGTTTCGAGCCACAACCGGATCGAGTGAGCCATCTGGGGGGGGGGGGGGGGGACGGAGGGAGGTCACATTAATATTGAGATACATGTATTGCCGTTAACGATTGGAACACCTTTATTTAAATCCTGTATTTTATCAGCTAACTCATTTATATAATATACAAATTAATTAATAACGCTCATAAATAACATGCTTGAATTAAACCACTCTTTAAGCCCTCACGATGCATCAAAGCATCATTTTAAATCCCTGAAAACAGACTTGCTTTTCTTATAACTAGGGGTTTTAGAAGGAATATTCCCATGAAACTGGTTTACCAATACATGGCACTTTCTTTATTTTTTCACCCACTTCAAATCATCTTCATCCACTACAAGTCGAGAATTGCGACAGCAATTCGCGGCTTGTGGTGGATGAAGATGGCAATGGTAAATTTAGGCTCAAAAGGGTTAACTAAGGTCTTATAGAGCCAAGTGAAATTGTTCATGTGGTATAGCGCGAACTACTATAATTATGTTTAATAGTCTGTGGTCTATTTCCCAGTAGGTCATAAAATAGAATCCCGTCGAGATCCTAATTAGGTTTTTTGGCACCCAAACAAAGGGGGTTGTCTTTGTCAAAATTTTTCAAAAAGAGTAAATCGGGGCAAAACGTTCCGCATTTACCGAAATTATACTTTGTATCGTATGTCAACCATTATTAAACATATAGATTGTTATCGGTCGTGCAAATACCACTTAATATATAAACGTAGCCAAAGTGTTATCAGGCTTAGGGCAGTTTTTATCGTGCAATTATTGGTTTAATCACGTGACTGTGTATTATTAATTATTATTACATATCATAACATAACATATGAGGTATCTATGCCTAGGTTTGGATGGACAAATAACATAAAGCCAGTTCTGAAGGGTACCTTTGAAATAAAAAAATTGTCCAAAAAAGGTAAACTGGGTAAACAAATGACACCAATACCGAAAATTCTATTCTGTATCACCTATCAGCCAATATTACAGTTATCTGCTCATAAGAGTTTTGGCCCAAGTATCGTATTATACATCCTAATTTAAATAACAACTGAATGACGACGGTGATTGGTCGATCTCGCCATGTGACAGGCTGAACCACTCTTCGGGTGTAGAATACAAGACTTGAACCAGAGTTTTCTATACTTGGTATATCATTTTAAAGCCAGTTCTAGTCATGGTGCGTGACATTTTACAGAGCCACGCGGACCGCAATTATGCAAGTGTCAGGGTGGATTAATAATCTATTGGCAACATCACAAGCAATGTCATTTCATGCACATACACATTAAACTCTTTGTAGGTAGATACTTTATTCTTATAAGATTCAAACAATAACAAATACAATTCACCAATTCCCAATGCAAGTTTATGACTTTGTTGTAACCAAAACAAATGCTAGGCGGTGGTCATGTCCTTTGAAGCCTGTTAAATGTAGTAATATGTAGTTGACTCTAGTTATAGGCGTAGTTAGAAATTAAACGAGCTCGTGATTTATCTGTGGCTAGCCAAAAAAAACTAACATGTACAATACCATTATTGCAAGAATTTCCACACCAATAAAATGACACACTTTTAGAGGTGACAAGAGCGACCAATTATGATACCTGTTTTATTATTATTATTATTTTTTGTAAGAATAGTATTTAGTAGTGTGTTTGACATGTCTTTGCTAAATCCATAGTGTACCCTAGGAGTTAATGTGTTTAACATGCCTTTGGTAAGTCCAGAGTGTTCGCTACAAATTAATTTGTGTTTAACATGCTTCTGGTAAGTCGAGAGTGTACCCTAAGAGTTAATATGTCTAACATGTCTTTGGTAAGTCCAGAGTGCACGCTACGAGTTAATGTGTTCAACGTGGCTTTGATAAGTCCAGAGTGTACGCTACGAAATAATGTATTTAATATGCCTTTGGTAAATCCAGGGTGTACGCTACGAGTTAATGTGTTTGTCATGTCGTTGAAAAGTTCAGAGTGCACGCTACGAGCTAATGTGTTTAACATAGCTTTGATAAGTTTAGAGTGTACGCTACGAATCATTGTATTTAGCATGCCTTTGGTAAGTTTAGAGTGTACGCTACGAATCAATGTATTTAACATGCCTTTGGTTTGGTATGTTTAGGGTATACGCTACGAGTTATTGTGTTTAACATGTTGTTGTTAAGTTCAGAGTGCACGCTACGAGTTAAACTAATGTGTTTAACATAGCTTTGATAAGTCTAGAGTGTAGGCCAAGCTACGAATTGATGTGTTTGCATGCCTTTACTAAGACCATAGTGCACGCTACGAGTTAATGTATTCACTGTTAGCTGTATCATGTGTATGGGTTATATGTTTATCTAGACGTCTACATCAGCTCGGATTAACGTTATATGTTACATAAAATTAAAGATTAAATGTAATTCAAGCCATGTTATGCTGGAGACAATAAACCGAATCTATTAAAACATTTGTCGAAGCTGTGTCAAGGAGGAGAATAACTATTTGCTACTACATAAAAGAAGAGCGTATACAATGACAAAAGGATCGAGTGACAGGATAAGTTGTATAGTCGTGCATAGACGCGCTCTAAAATCTGCCCGTCTTCGAGAAAAACTACCCAAAAATGAACGAGGTTTGGATATCTACTTAGTACTAATGGGCTAAGAATGAAAACATAATCTGAAAACATCACAGCTAGACGAGATGATATATCGGCGGTATAAAACGCCCAGTGTAGACGCCGTGAACTATATATATATTCAACATATTTCTATCGTGGACGTGTTTTAGAATATATATATACCACTCCGCGACATTTCACAGTGAAATATGGTATGATGGATAGCTGGACATTGCAAAAATATAAGCTCACAAATCTCTGCATGCCTTTTCATTTGAATATCCTAACTGCAAACAGTGACAATAGTAGATCTAATGTACATTGTTGGACAGTTTAGAATTACAAAAAAATGCGTCGCTTTTTGTGGAATAATGTGGTTTAATGTGAATGGCCGCGTGCTGATAATGTTCCCGCTGTATGTGATACAAATGCACAGACACAGTTGGAGGACCCTCTAATACCAAGGTGGCGATATAGGTTCAGACGCATAAAATCTCATCGGTAAACAGATTTATTGTATATAATATATATAATATATGATTAAGGGTACACCGTAGGATGATAATGGTTAATTTTGTCGATTTTGAAAAGTTAATTCATGTGAAGCTATATAGCTTACTAATCTTAACTAAAAATACACTAAAGTCAAAAAACAATTTTGAAACACCGAAAAAGACTAAGATAGGTTTATTTCCAAGTCGTAATAAACAAAAAAAATCTGCTGTATACAGACAGTGGGATCAAAGACTACTTTATGGCACATGAAAGCAATTGCCGCTAATCAGTGTCTTAAAATCAGGATATGGGGGATACACCTGCAGCACTGATTGTCTGCCCAGCGACGGCATCAACATGTGACCAACGCTGTGGGAACATTCAACCGGTATTTAGGTTTTAGTATACAAAAAGTGTGTTTACGTTTTCCCTAAATTCATAGAAATGTTAATAAAAAATACATTTTTTAAAATCTTGGAATTCAGAAAAAAACCATGATCTGTGGGATACACCACTTAATTAGAAAATTTAAAATGAAAATTGTTGTCATCCCACGAAGTCCCTTTAAATAAAGTACATGCAGGCATATGTAAATGGCATTCATCAATTAGCATCAATTTAATGAAAAATGATGTAATTCAACAGCATCGAGAAAATTCTGTGATTTTTTATGTTGCTGATCTAACAAAGTATTTCACGTTTATCAAATCCGTCAGAGATGAAAGATAAACACCAAGAAACTAATGATCATGGGGGAGGAAAATAGTGACGATAACCATGAGTGAGAAACCCAAAATGACAGACAGAACGTTGAGTAGGTTGTGAGTTTGGCCTACTTCTCTCTGCAGCACCTCGAAGAAGGTGACATGTATGAATGTGCCAGTGGCTACTGCCTGCAGAATGGCACTGGTGGCTTCCACTGCTAGTCCCGATCCGCCGATGTCTACGAGGAGACCAGCGAGTGCTCCCAGCGGACACATGACGGCAAACACTATGATAAATGCTATGTGTCGAAATCTGCTCTTCACTGTACGAGTCAACTGAAGGCTCAAACTGAAGGCAATGATGGTCTTGTGTATTGCTATGGCCGAGAACAATGTCCACGCTCCAGCAGCGGTTTGCTGGAGGCCAAGAGCCAGACCTTCAAACACTGTGTGCACAGACAGGGCCAGCATCAGCGTCAATGACCTCAAACCTTGTATCTCGTTCATCTCAGAGCCCTCACATTCTTTATTTTTTTCTCTGATCAAATTCACACTTCTTTCTTCTTCCACAGCATGCCCCGTTTGCGCATTATTTGTATCATATTTTTCTATTTCCTTAAAACCAGTATTTGAATTAGAATCATCTATTATGTTTACTATCCGTGGATTACCATGGCGTGAAGAACTAATCACAGCAGGTTTATCAGATGAAGTGTTCTGTTCTTCCTCTTGTTTTCCATGTTCACACTTTATTTCAGGTGTATTATGAGAACTTCCATATTTTGTCACATTAGATATGTTTACTTCACTTGATATTAGTGAAGAAGATTCAGTCGGTAAGCAAGTATGGTCAAATGATTTACAATTGACTGCACCAAGCTGACGATGCCGTGCGGTCATCAAAACATGCTCAATCGTCAAGATCAACAAAAAGCCAAAGCATACTATGACCTCTGGCAAAGGGAAGTCTATGTGAATGTTAGCCTGCTCCAACCAGTCATTCATATCTACTCGCATCTCTGGAAAGAGGTGCAGAAACGTGGTACCCAGAAATACGCCTCCGGCGAAAGAGTTGAGAGCAGACAGTATACGGGTGGTGCCACCATATCCAGACCCCTCTCTTTCTAGGTTTACACGACAAATCTTCATCAACCATATCGGTAACAATCCAGGTAGAACTGTTAATATGAACAGTCCCAGTAGCGCCAGCACCTTCGATACCCACGCCTCCATTTCCTGTATTAAAAAAATAAATATATAACTTATTTAATATAAGGAACATAAAAAACAACATGTTAGTATTATTTGCACGAGGGGTTTCACAGTATTGTTATGTTAATATACGAGGGATTCTATAATTTTAGGCACCAGTGATGATATTTTCCTTGATATATGAGATTGTCTGGATATTGTCAAAAATTTAAACACATGTCAACTTAGCTTTGTTTATCATGTTTATTGACATGGCGTTGTCAGCAGAGCTTAATTTCAATTTTAAATGTTTATTTTTATCAATTTAAATTTTTCTTACAAAATTTTTCTTAGATAAATATTGACTAATTTACTGTTACTATTTCAACAAGTGTCACTTGTTGGTTAAAATACCAAATTCATAAAGGTTTATAGCTATTTTTAAATGAGTAAAAGGGAAATTTGTGACTACTTTTTCTCTCCATTTTTTTTGGTTATGGAGAGACAGAAAATACGCGTTATGGAGAGACGTTTTTTTTACTAAATCGTGCATAGCATCTATGTATTATGCTATACTACACTCTAAACAATATAGGTCTTTAAAAAGAACCCTTCAGTACTATTACCATGCAACCTCAGGAGAACCCTGATGGATGCACATTAAGTGCTACGGGGCGGCTGGGGCATAGCTACGCTACAACGTATTAAATCGTAACCAGACGAAATGCCGTGTAACAGCCATAGTGTAATGTTCTGTTATTGACCCCCCTGTTCATTATCAAGATAGAATTAATTAAAAAATAAATTCTATGACAACCAAAATGTCTTCACAAGACATAAAACTAAAGGTTGTAGGTGTAGAATCGGGTATATTTAATATCTATGTCATAAAATTTAAAGCATGTAAAAGTGACGAAATAGCTTTTTTCACATAATCTTATAACTATCCATTTAAAATTGCTAATTAGTAAACATCATGATAGGTTAGAAGCATGCCGACAAGTTTAGTTGGAAGAAATGGGGAAATACTCTCTGTATATCAAAGCTTACAAGTGTGAGTTATTTACCACCTTAGCAAAAATAGTTTTAATAATGAATACAATGGAATGAGGATGAAAACTAGTGACAGGTCTGCGACATACGATGGTGTTTGTGAGAAGGCCGTTCTTTCACTACGATCCAGTACGCTGTTGCGCATTGCCTACACTGTATGGTACTGTTTCTGAGAGGGCCACAAAAACGATCCGGTTTAATACGCTATGGCAATGGAAAGGATTATATTGATACCCGGCTGACCAGGCTGCCTAAACCAGCTTCGCGGCAGATGCCATCAGGGGGCTTACTGTAATTTGCGCAGCCACACGCAGCCAAATGCATCCGACTTTTTGGGGGTCATCTCAGAAAAATATTTTGCTATACATACAGACTTTTAATTGTAATTCCTATAAAATATACAACAAAACTATTTGTTTTTCTTTTCTGATCATTTATTACTGAATACGTCGAACTATTCAGAATATTAAAATGGAATAATATATTTCCTTGATAAAACGCTGTAGCAACTGCAGACTTTTCAATTTATTATGATTTGTTTTGTTGGTGATATATATTTTGATTATTAAAGCTTTCCTAGAATATATTTTGATTCCAATCTACTGTTTCATCGCTTTTTAAAGATGATTTGATTCCACACAAGAAGCAGAATAATCAACACAAAATTGGCTGCGCAGTTTACAGTAATCCTAGAGGGTAACTGTATTTTGCGCAGCCGAATTTTATATACATTTAAAGACAAATATTGAGTTAATTTTATTTCAAATATAATTTATACGCAACAATGATCAACACTAATTTAGCTATATTATCTACTCATGATCCATTGTTATTAGCTACATTATCTACTTCTGATCCACAGCTATTAACACCAGTCAGTCCGTTATCTTAATAGAAATAACACATCATAGTCCGGCTGCGTTGGCTGCGCAGAGTACAGTTATCCAGGGGGTAACTGTATTTTGCGCAGCCAAACGCAGCCTGACGTTATTATGAACTGTGTTTTGCTAAAACAATGTTACATCTTTTCCAAGGCAAATAGTCCGAGTACCTATAATCTTTGGAAGGCCACAGATAATTTGATCATTGTTGTCCTCTTCATGTGTAAAAAAAACTATTATTATTATATGACTTTTACTTTTCTGCTTAATGAGGATATAACAAATCACAAAAAGCTCTGCCCTGTCAGGCGGCTGCGTTGGCTGCGCAAAATACAGTTACTCAGTAGGGTTACTGTAAACTGCGCAGCCAACGCAGCCAAATCAGTGTTGATTACCCTTCCGGATATATTGGGCATGGAGATGTATTTTCTCAAATTTTGGCAGCAACATAATTAATATGGGTGCTCCACTTGTTTTGAAGGCATTTAGATGCATGCACCACAGACAAAAGTAGTCAGAGAAGACGGTGTTGTGGACACCCTCAGGGTATTGTTACATAGCCGTAGGTACTCTAGTCACACTTATTACAACATTTTAAATATTTTATAATGCCAATTACAGGGTTCAATAAAGATGGGTTTTTTTATTGGACATTTGTCCCCCCAGAGCTAAAGATAAGGGGACATTTACGAAAGTAATGGGACATTGGATTTTTTGATAGAAACATTTTCAAATCAAATAATTCGTGGTCAGTGAGTGAATAAACAACTACAAAAAAAAAACAGTGGATACAGTCTTACTGTTTAATAACCACAACACACTACACAATTGAATTGTAAATAATATAATATAGAAAAAACAGTTTGTCTTAATAACAAACACTGAACAAAATGTATTGAATGTGTTAGAAAAATTCATTTTGGATGGTTAGGACTGGTTGAATATGTCCCTGGCCTTTTTTGAATTTAGCACATTTCTTTGACCTGGTAATGCACATAACTTTTTTTTATGTAGCATTGTGTGGTCATCTAATCTAAAGACAAAACTAGTGCATTAATTAGCCTCTAAATAGCGTTAAGATGATATTGTGTTACTGTTTATAATAGTGTGGCACAGTGAGCGGTGTTAGGTGTATACATGTAATACATAGGACAGGTAATGGCATTCAGCTATATTTAGGAGCTATTTTTAACCTTGTCCTAAATCAGGATCACCCCAGCACATGCAGTCTACCAGTATACTATATGACGCTGGCTGCACTGACCTGCATAGATTATACACACCACTGGCGAAAGTCTATTGAGGCTACTCATGTGGGATGATATGACAATCAATCATAACGAGGCCTACAATTGCATTTCAATGTGAATTTAACTGAAATCATTTTAATAATGCAATTTTAATTGACTAAAGCCTCTGGGTCAAGCACAAACAATGAACCAATTTGCACAAGTGTATACACTTGTGCAAATTGGTTCATTGTCCCATCCATGTGCTCAAGCATGGCGCATCTAGATGCGCCATGCTTGAGCACATGGGACAATCCCGCGGCCTGTATTGAACCGGAATTACACATTATATTTTAGTATATTTATATTTCGATGCTTTCATAATATATTGTATTTGTATGTATTATTTCTCCATTAACAGTGGTGCAATAAATAAATAAGATTTGAATGTAATCAATGAATGTAGACCTACATGTGATAAAAAATTGGTAAAAAACAATCCGTTTCCAAGGGAAAAATTAACTGCATATAAACAACCAAAATACAATTTATGATATATTATATTACATTTGGTAAAGTCAATCTATGCGAAAATATGATATATATATAGGCCTATATATATATATGATATATAAGCTGTCTTGCAAAGATGTAGCTTTGATTTAGCTAAACACAATCCATATTAATGTCAAAAATAAATCGGTTGTGTTTGACTGCGCGAGATACATGATCGTCAACTATATAAATTTATTAAATAGTCCACTACTCACAAGGTCTGTCTTGAGAGACGTAAATATGGTTTCCGAAACATACAGGCAGGGTTCTAACCAAGCCCTTTTAGTGTGTCGGGCCGGGGACTACCCACTAGTCCGAAGGTTCACTAGTCCGAAGGCTCACTAGTCCGAAGGTTCACTAGTCCGAAGGTTCACTAGTCCGAAGGTTCACTAGTCCGAATATAAAATTTAAAAAATTCACAGAAAAAACTTACAAAAACATCAGAAAAGAAACTCACAAAAAATAATGCTTTTGATGCATGATGTGAGAAAAATAATCCGTTTGTTTGATATAAATTTAGCGCCTTTGAGAAAAAAGATTGCTTGCCTTTCCATTCTTAGCCTTCTAAAATAAAAGAAGTACGTTCGGAAAACTCATATCCCCCTACCCCACGTATCTTCTGGCCCAACCTTAGCCTAAGTGGTTATTCAAGTTTCAGCCCAAAGTTAAAGTCTATTTTCAGAACCAGATTGGGTGCGTTGGGCGAAACATTTTTGGAAATGCAACGATATTTTGATACATCTAGATTATTGTAAATCATGTTTAAACTTAAAGATATTATCAACACCAAAACAACGTTTTCAAAATTAACTTTGATATTTTACTTTTCAAATGTTACAAATTAAAATTTTAATACCATAAACATAATAATAACTTTGATATTTTACTTTGCAAACGTTACAGCATTTTAATACCAAATGGGCTTTGCTTCGCATATAAACTAACACTTAACAAAAAACAAACCATACAAAGCAAAGTAGTCTATAACGTTAGTCAACACCAACATTGAACTATCACCTAATTTGGTCCAAAATAAATTCCTAGTAGTGATGAACAAGATTGGACACTGCCGTCCAGTAATTGTTCAGACCCCTGTCTCCCCTCATATATTCGCTTTCAGGGTAGTAGTAGGGGGGGTTAACCTCAAAAAATGGTCTAATCGTTCACATGCAAAAGTCTAAATTTTTTGTCACAGGCTGACATGACCTAGACATTTCAGAATCTGCCGACAGACAAGTAAAATGTGCCCCCTAGCGGCCATATTGGACGATTCAAAATGGCCGCCACTAAAAACCTTGCGCAAGATAACTTTTTGACTAAAAACCACGGAGTAACTTGTAATAGGGGTCTACCTCTATTCTGGGGTATTTGAGACCAAGGATCACAATTATGATGTCATTTTCAATCTAAAATGACCAACTCAAGGTCATATGACGTTATAAGTGTAAACAATTAAAATTCTTTATGTTCTCTGCAAATTTTAAAGCGCTCCAAAACTTCACGGTTTTAATTTTTTTCTGACATAGGTCTTTCATTGTTTTAGTTCTGAATATCAATTATTAGTCTATTTCGCCATAAGAATAATTTTACAAATGTTCTTCAAGGGTGATAAACACGTCAACGCAGTAAACAAAAATCCAAAACTTGAAGAAACATGTCGCATCATTACATTAATACGTAATACTAAAACAGTAAGAATGAATGATTTTTAATTGACTCCACAACCATTTATCTGAATACTTTTGCACATTTAAAATTAATTCTGTCGTCTCTCCACTCTAATAGCAAACCAGTGCAACAAGAATATACACATGCCTTCAAGGGCAGCAATGACTAATATTACTGTCACTATTATTAGACCTTTCCAAATAACCAGATAAAGTATCACAAAGTACAAAGCTTGATATGATAAAAAAGCCATAAATCTTATGTCATGGAATTAATACGAAATAATAAAAACAAATGAAAAACTAATAATATTTCATGGTCAGATAAAAGTGGAGATGTTTTCAGTGCAATCATGTGTTCTGGTGTTACTGGTCAGTAGTTTCGTTATTCACACAACCTCCCTCACACTTGCATAATTATGGAGGTGCACCGTAAACCCGACTTACTAGCATCAGCTAGTTTCGTCCTCATTGACAACCACCTGTTTCCACCACATCCCTATCCCCAATTGGAAAAGTCTTGTACCACCTGATGGCATGATTGCCTGCTTCCACATATAAGAAGCATGTAGGAATGATCTTTTGACGTGCTCAAACAGAGCTACATGCGTAAAGTATGTTCTCACGGGAGCGTGAGGTTTATGTGCTGCTGTCTTGCTTCTTTAACAGATGATCAATACAACTCTTGCTATACATATAACATGTATAAGCACACAGAAACAAATCGCAGTAGTTATAAAGCGGTCTGCTTGAAAATTCGGGAGATCGCGGGTTCGTCCCCCGCTCTGGCATTCAGGTTTCAAAGCTGTCTTTCCCGCTCACTCGTAAAGATCACTCGTAAGTATTGTGTGGAGCACTGGAGATGACTGAGAGGTATTGTGCTCGGCCTCAGACCGCCAGGGCTCGAATTTCGAATCCTATGTCTGGAGGGCAGTGTGATCTTATTCATCTCACCATTCGCAGAGGGGTGACTTGGCTCTTCCGATAGGGCACTAGATGCATGTGTATGCAATTATTAAATGTTGCTGCACGACCTGAACGTACGATATGAATTAAAGCAGCCATATCGAGAACATGGACTGATCATGAGCATACCACGCTCAGCAAGGAATGGTGAAAAAATCTGACATATTTCCATTGTTTCGGGACTCGTGAGACATAAACATAGGAAGTGTAGCATTTGCATCATTATTCCTATATTCTTGGAATGCTGCTTGGTAGATTGTTTCATGCACACACTATTCATGCAGATCACATCCAATCCCTTTGACTGTAACTTTATGCTACCAGTACATGACCAGTGTCAATTACTACATTGACAGCATCCAAGAATGGACTTGCATGATCTATGCGTTCTCTCATAAAACTTGCGACGTCAATGACAAAGTGTCGTTCTAGAGCTTATAGAGATTATTTGTGATGTACATCTGATGAGTTGCGAGGGTTTTGTAGACTTTCAAATTCATTAATGAATGTCAGAAAATCAGGTGCAGCTAGCATGTAGCCTACAATGCAATAGAATCAGTATAAGATCTGATAAGCAACCACCACCAGCTTGTACTACCGATTGCTGTGTTCATCAGACTGATCCATCAAATAAAATTTATAAATAGACCGTTGAACAACGAAAATATCAGAATGTACAGAAAACCACATTACTAAATCATTTACATGGTTCCGTAACCATCTGGAAAAAATGATGTTGTAAAACGCTAAAAACCAGCGACACAAGTCATCCAAGGCATTGAGCTCAAAATCACCATCTCTCAGAGAGTGCACAAACGACAAATGAGAATTTCCACCACAATAATAAGGGAACAGTACTTACACATACGTCCCTCCCTCGACTGCTTGTCAAATCATTCTTCAAATGCGTCTGTATTACTATAGGTATGCTCCTTGCTGAAGGAGATAGAGGGCCACCAATGACATTTGATTATCATACCGAGTGCGCTTAATATGGTGGTCATCCAGCGTTGCTATAGCTCTGCCAGAGGTGAACACACCAGCCTCAGACATCACCCACTCCCCATCCGGAGATAAAATGAGCTTTATCTTCAATATGAAGTTCGCCTATCAAAATTACGTACTTGGCGTCACCAAGGATTAAAGGAAATTGCAAGAAAGGATTTGTCAGGAAAGAGAGGTAAAATGACAATTTATGCTCAAGGTTTGATAGAGCTTTATTCTTTCATCCGAGAATGATAACCTGATCAGGTTTTCATAATGTTGTTATCAATCTCCACAAACGTTCTTTATCCAAACTGTTTCTCTTATCTCACACCAGGGGTCCTATAATATGAAGGCCTTGCCACATTACAATTCTCAATTTTTGGCATAAACAAATCCATGCGGCTGCGAATAACAGGAGGGGTATAATGACGGGGGTATATCATACCATACACTGGGCCAAGGAGGTGACTGTGCCAATAAGGACTGGTGTTTGAGATGAGTATTATTGTGTAATTCAATACCTATGTAAGCCTACAGTGGTTGGGAAGTTTCAGGCTCTCTACTGTGGCGTATTTGTGCAGTGGACTGAGAGGAAGAGCCATATTTATTTGTATTTTATATCATCACCTGACCAACAACACACGCTACTTAAGATTTCTGACCCATAACATCTTCAAAGTTATACAATTATTTAAAAACAACGGATATATTCAGCTTTTTAAACATCGACCTAGGAGATAAACAGTAATACGCAAATTTTAAACGATTTTTACCTTGGTGTTGTTATTTAACCTTGCCGTTTCAACTTTTGATCGATAATAACATCATAATCGTCATCCTCGACCTCAAATACCTCAGAAATGAGGTATTACACGTGGTTCTCTGATGATTAGTTGAAAAGTTAGCATGAGTAATCCATTACAGTGGCGGCCATTTTGAAATTGCCCAATATGGCCGCTAGAGGAAAAAAATCGCTTATCTGTCGGCAGATTCTAAAATATTCAGGATTCTGAAAGATACGAATTTATTCAGCTTTTTAAACATCGACCAATGAGAAAACAGTAAGAGGCAAATTCTAAACGATTTTGACCTTGATGTTGTTATTTGACCTTTACATGTTAGGTTTTGATGGAAACTGATGTCATTATCGTCATATCGTCAAATACCCTGGAAAAGAGGTATTACATGTGGTTCTGTGATGATTAGTTAAAAAGTTAGCATGTGTAATGCATTGCAGTGGCGGCCATTTTGAAATTGCCCAATATGGCCACTAGAGGGAAAAGATCGCTTGTCTGTCGGCAGATTCTGAAATAGCCAAGTCATGTCACCTTGTGACAAAAATTTCAGACTTTTGCAACGAAGTGAACGATTATTTGATTAAGCCCCCCTACTATAGACTAATAAGTCTTTTCAAATTACGACCGTTTTCGTCCCTCTGTAAACACAAGCCCTGAATTGCACTACATGCCAGAAGGTCTAACATTTGAACTATACAACATTTTTTAATGAAAATTTTACGGTATTTGGTGGGGGACGCGAAAATAGTGAAGTCCTTGCTAAATTGCATGAAATATCGGTTGAGAATTGACTGAAAAATCGAGGGAAAACATGCCCTACAGTTTCATGTTTGTTGACTTACTATAACTTAGTCTATAACAGAGTTTGGGGGGGGGGGGGTAAGGTATGTATGTAGGCCTTATGTACATGTATGTATGGATATTGCTTTACGTCCCTTTCTGCACATTGCAATGAAATGAATAGGGCTTTAGGCCACCTTTGTGCACATATAGGCTAAACTGGGCCAGGAGAACCTCCTGAGGATGGTGAGATGATTGGAATGACACTGTCCTCCAGACACAGGATTCGAAATTCGGGCCCTGGCGGTCTGAGGCCGAGCACGCTACCTCTCGGTCACGGAGGCTCCCCACAATACTGACTTTCACACGTGGATGGGGAAGAAACATTTTCTGTTTCTTTCAAACCGCCGAGACCGAGAACCGAACCCCGAACTCTGGCGTGAAAGGCAGCGGTGCTAACCACTACCCCAGGGCCCCCGCCCTTCTGCACATTGAGGCAATACCATTATTTGGGTGACTTCAATGGTTCATTTTAGTGCACAGTACCATGGATAGGCCTGTAGGGCCCATACTTTTGCCTTTTGAACAATTTGGAGCAATAGATATGCACAACCACGATGACACATTTCCAGTCCGACCTTTCGCTGCCGCTACGCTACCAGTATCGCCGACACGCTGCCGATACGCTGAATAAAGAGCGACACGCTGCCGATCCTTCTTTTCTTAATCCATTTGAAAATTACGAGGCTGCCGTATCCCAGCAAACACGAGGCGCTGACGCAATGCTTGCCTGATGATGCGCCGACTTCGCAGAGAGCCGGCCAGCATTAGGCCTAACACATCATTTGTGCAGCGACTCCTGTATGTTGGTTAAGCAGTAGCCGTGACGTCCTCATTGAGGCCGTGGATTGCTGTATTTTTTCACCCGAAAAAATCAACGTTTTTTCAACATGGCGGTGACTGAGAGCGATCTCGGCCCCAAACCACAAAAAATGTCCATAATGTTTTATTAACTGTGCGAAAAATAAGCCCAGCATGCGTTCTCGTTGCTAAAATGCTACTGATTCTAAAAAACATTATTTTCGACCTGATTATTCAAGGCTAAATCTTAGTTATGACCGTCCAAAGAAATGTCCCACGATTTTGCACGGGGTCAATCTGTGGCTGGGGGCTGTTTAGCAGCGCTGAATATCGCGACCGCCATTGGCGGATTGCCAAATTTCAGATGCGACATAGGCTCATACCTGGGTTGCAGCGGAGCTGGCATAATATCATCTACGATGCTTTGCCTATTAGGGTTTATATATCGCGTGAACAATTTGCACCATAATAAAATTTATCTACTACCTCCTCTATATGATACAACCTAGACCTAGAAATAATTTAGACAGTGTATCTCTAATACTGATATGGAGATGTGTAAAAATATACATGTAGGCATACATGTAGGCCCCTATTACTAGCTTTAAATGCTATAGAATGTATAAGCATAACGAAAGGTGCATACACACACAAGTTATTGCCGTGTATCTGGCGATTATGGATTTCTAATTAATAGCGGCTGTGCCGTAGTTTGTCTGCAAAATAAGTCTATAAAAAAACATTGAATCTATATATGGATGAGATGTCAAGCTTTTTCCTTTATTTAATCACTGTTGCCACCGAGTGACGCGATCAACAGCAAAACATCACAGGTTGATGTAAAATCCCAGATTTTTCATGGTTTATTTAAATTTTAACAAAAAACTGAAGGAATTTTCAAGTCCCATATTTCATTTTTTCCTATTCACGGACTTTCCCCGTTTTCAAGGACCCGTGGGAGCCATGTATCAAAGTGTATAGAAATGCTTTAGGATGCATCTCAGAGGAGCTAGTATTTACAAATTTTCCGTCCGCTGGCGCCTCGACCGATACGCTGACATTTCAGGCTGGTTAGAACCCTGTCGCCTATATATAATGTATCCAAATTAAATCGGCTGCGCAAAATACGGTTACCCAGTAGGGTTACTGTAAAATGCGCAGCCAACGCAGCCAGCTAATTGTGGTGATTTTATAAAGTTATTAAAAATTAACACGATATGAATACAAAATCTAACCGATTGAAAATCGTTTATTCCCCCTAAAAATAAATAATAATTAATTGTTTCTAATTTGTCAAAATAATATGTTCCTCTCATATATACCGTCTCAAAAACTATTATGTGACATAATGATCATTAATTAATTTGGATCAAAGTTAAAATTACAATCATAATAATAGCCAAAACTATTTTTTTTACAAACAAAAAAGAAGCAAAATGGTGATCAGGCACTGACCGTATTATCAGATTATGTCTGTAAATGGTTGTATCTTTATTATGCAGAAAAGTACGAATTATAGTTTGTTACAGATGAAGAGGACAACAATGATCAAATTATCTGTGGGAAAAATTAATTTCAAAAATAAAATTCACAAGGATTATAGCCACTACGACTATTTGTTGTCAAATAATATATCGGCTGAGTTTGGCTGCGCAAAATACAGTTAGGGGGCCTACTCTTTTGGATAACTGTGAACTGCGCAGCCGGTCTATAATGTTTTATCCCTATTAAAATAACGGAATGGCTGGTGGTGATTAGCTGTAAATGAGTCAGGAGTAGACCAATGTAGCTGGATCGCGCAATCGATTTAGAGTTGATTATTGTTGGGTATAAATTAAATCTTTAAAATGAAGGGAATTCAATATTTGTCTTTAAATGTATTCTAACAGAAAATATAAAAATCGCAGTCAACATAGGGTTGATTATTCGTGTTCTTGTGTGGAATTAAAGTATCTTTAAATGAGATAAAACAGTGGATTTGAATCAAAATATTTTCTTGTAAAGCTTTATGTATCAGCACCAAAACAATTTAAAAAAGACTACTGCGATTACTAAGAAAATATCCTTTTCTTTTAAATATTGTTAATAGTTGGACGAATTCAGTAATAAATGATCAGGAAAGACATAAACAAGATAGTTTAATACCGTTGTTGTACATTTTATACATATTCAATAGATTGTATACATAGCAAAAGCAACATATTTTTTTAGATGACCGCCGGAACGTCGGATGAGTAGTAAGATTAACTACTCACAAAATCTGTTTTGAAAGACATAATTTTGTTGTCCAAAATATATGAAAAAATCAAAATTAAATCGGCTGCGTTTGCTGCCCAAAATGTTGGTACCCAGTAAGATTACGCCTACTGTAAACTGCGCCGCCAACTAATTGTTCAAAATTCTAGTGATTTTAAAATGTTTATAAACATGATAAACACGAGAAAATCTAACCAATTAAAAATGATTCATTTCCCCTCAAAAAAAATAATAATTGTTTTCTACATTGTCAAAATTATTTCAGTGATTTTAAAATGTTCTCAAACACGACAAAATCTAACCTATTAAAATTATTTATTTCCCATAAAAATAAATAATTATTCTTTGTTTCTAAATTGACAAAATGATATGTCCCTCTCTCACTGTCACAAAATAATATTATGGGACATAATGATTTACAAGCTATATTGATCTACAGTGATCTGCAGATTAAAATAACAATCATATTAATACTTATAGGACAGCCCAAAACTAAATTATTTCAAAAAAAAGCATGATGCGAAATGGTAATGGTGTATCTGACCATATCATGTCTGGAAATTGTTATATCCTCATTAAGCAGAAAAGTACAAGTCATATAATAATAATAGTTTTTTTTACACATGAAGAGGACAACAATGATCAAATTATCTGTGGCCTTCCAAAGATTATAGGTACTCGGACTATTTGCCTTGGAAAAGATGTAACATTGTTTTAGCAAAACACAGTTCATAATAACGTCAGGCTGCGTTTGGCTGCGCGAAATACAGTTACCCCCTGGATAACTGTAATCTGCGCAGCCAACGCAGCCGGACTATGCTGTGTTATTTCTATTAAGATAACGGACTGACTGGTGTTAATAGCTGTGGATGAGAAGTAGATAATGTAGCTAAATTACTGTTGATCAGTGTTGCGTTTAAATTATAGTTGAAATAAAATTAACTCAATATTTGTCTTTAAATGTATATAAAATTCGGCTGCGCAAAATACAGTTACCCTCTAGAATTACTGTAAACTGCGCAGCCAATTTTGTGTTGATTATTCTGGTTCATGTGTGGAATTAAATCTTTAAAAAAGAGATGAAACAGTAGATTCGAATCAAAATATATTCTGGGAAAGCTTTAATAATCAAAATATATAGCACCAACAAAACAAATCATAATAAAATGAAAAGTCTGAAGTGGCTACAGCGTTTTATCAAGGAAATATATTATTCTTTTTAAATATTGTGAATAGTTCTACGTATTCAGTAATAAATGATCAGAAAAGATAAACAAATAGTTTTGTTGTTTATTTTATAGGAATTACAATTAAAAGGCTGTATGTATAGCTAAATATTTTTTTGCGATGACCCCCAAAAAGTCGGATGCATTTGGCTGCGTTTGGCTGCGCAAATTACAGTAAGCCCCATCAGGGTAATAGATTAAGTTACCCTAACAGATTATTTTAATTTACAAAATCAGGTTGAAAAGTATTCTGTTAATGTATGACTGTGCTTGTCAATATAAATACAGCCACACAAACATAATACTTGCTTACAAATTAATGCTGATGCATGCATGACAATACATACGTTAGAAATAACCATATGCTCGACGAGTTTGTGATCATTACACAATACTACGGGTGATATCGTACCTTGTATGGATCAGATCATGTAAGTCGCTGACTGAAGTCAACACAAAATCAATGCCAATTAACGATAATACCACATGAACTTGGACACTTGTCGTCTGTCAGATGGTATGTTATCAGTCTCGTGAGGTCGAAGTGCCTTCTTTCGCGTGTGTACGTTCCTTGCCCTCGCGTGGTTGATTCACATATGACATGTGAATCCACTCTACACTGTGAAATGTGAAACACAGCGTATACAATAAGGTTGAAAGGTCACCAAAGTATAGACATCAACTGTACGTCTATGAGAATAATCTTAGGGCCGTATGCCCGAACCTAGTTTAGCTAACATAAAGTTCACGTGTTAACTAGAACATTGTGTTAAATAAAAAATAACTCGTATGCCAAAAAGCAAGGTTATCAACGTGTTAACAAACCATAAGGTCAAATCATAAACCAATATTTAAGCACCATTGAGCGTACAATCACCATAGCCTACACTTTGTATACAATAACCATACACTTTGTATTGGGGAACTCCCCTTGCTGCATTCAGCCGTGACTAAGTCCACACTGTCCGCTGGTCCAGTGCTGTCTCACAGCTGGTACAGCATCGATGACGCTGGGCTCACATTAACACAATGTTGGCCCAACGTTCCGTATCAGTTGGTCTGTGCCAGCATCAGTGGGGTGATTTAACCCTTATCATGTTGATATTGTCAGCTGGTGTTTTCCATTCATCTCAACCTGGAATTATTTTATTACCAATTATATTACTAAACTACATTTATTTCGATTTGACAGTGTAGCCAGGTTAATGCGTGTACTTTGTATAGTGCACATGTATGTAGAAATCTTGCGGAATAGCATTACTTTTATTTTAATTATTTACTTTAATGTTTTAATGTTGTCGTTGAAATAAAAATATACAAATGTTTTGTTGCACACACAATTTATCTTGAATAGCGTCTACTTGATAATGTAAGTAATAATCATACTCAGTCTGTTATTGTTCCCTTGTGACAACTGCAAATTCTAATGTTTTTTTAAACCACTATGTCGTAAGCGGAAGGCTTTTTTAGTCAGAAGGGAGTAAGCATTTCTGAAAAAAAGTCCGATAACAAGGCCATTATGATTAAAATACCGAGTTTCAAAAGGTTGTAATAATACATAGAATAAATTATGATGTTTTAGTAGAAGTAGGCTATAGGCCCTATCACAGAAAACGCTTTGTTATTATGACGACGAAATTCTGAAATACACCCACAAGAACGGAGCCTGTATTTACATGTATGTAGATCTTAACATTGGTAAACCAACTTTGACATACTTTGCGCGAGCAAAGGATTTGACTCAGAGGGTTGCCAGTGGGCTTTTATATTTTAATCAACCTAATTGATTTCCCATGTTTCCCCTGATTAGGGATCACAAATTTTTCTACACTATAATGCACGTCTCCACAACGGGCATAGAAGAGCGAACACAGGTGAGCGACATGCTATCTAGTAAATCACAGCGGACACTGTCTTACTCTCATCCAAATTGCGTACGACCTCCTGACTCGAAATCCTCTCTAGTGTAGCGTTTTAAATTTAACGAATGTATTAACTATTGAATAAATGAATGAATGAATGAATGAATGAATGAATGAATGATTGAATGAATGAATGAATGAATGAATGAATGAATGAATGAATGAATGAATGAATGAATGAATGAATGAATGAATGAATGAATGACATTGACCTCCATACACAAGATTCTGAGGCCGAATTTCTCAGGCACGGACGCTCCCACAATACTGAATCCTCTGGAGTTGGCAGAAATGAAACATTTTTGCAAGCTCTGACGTGACAGGCATTTGGCGTAACCACAACACCGCGAGACATAATGTGAACCGAAAGTTCGTAGTAATCTAAATAAATTTGAGGAAGAAACATTACACTTTTGTATAGTACAACACATGGTAATAATAATTATTAGCACTGAATAAGCGTTCCAAGATTATCTTGGCCCAGTTTAGCCTACATATGCAAAAAAGTGACCGGTATGCCGATCATCAATTTATATACAAATAAATAGACATAAGATGAGGAACTAGCGAGAAATATAACTAATATCATGACTAATATATGTGTTGTATACTGCCAGCAAATTCCTTAACCTGATGCTTAAACCACCCCCTGAGCATGCTTACCATTTACCAACATAACATACTGGTTTATCTTCGTGTTAAGCCTAAACCACCTTATACGGATTAGCGTTAAACTCGAGGTTACAACACTGTTTTATCACTAACCTAGCTTCGGCCATACGGCCCGAAGAGTGAGTGTGCGAATGAATGAATGAATGAATGAATGAATGAATGAATGAATGAATGGATGAATGAATGAATGAATGAATGAATGAATGAATGAATGAATGAATGAATGAATGAATGAATGAATAGATGAATGAATGAATGAATGAATGAATGAATGAATGAATGAATGAATAAATGAATGAATAAATAAATAAATGAATGAATAAATGAATGAATGAATGAATGAATGAATGAATAAATGAATGAATGAATGAATGAATGAATGAATGAATGAATGAATGAATGAATGAATGAATGAATGAATGAATGAATGAATTAATGAATGAATGAATGAATGAATGAATGAATGAATAATTAAATAAATGAACAAATGAATAAATAAATAAATAAATGAATGAATGCATGAATGAATGAATTAATGAATGAATGAATAAATGAATGAATGAATGAATGAATGAATGAATGAATGAATGAATGAATAAATGAATGAATGAATGAATGAATGAATGAATGAATGAATGAATGAATGAATGAATGAATGAATGAATGAATGATTGAATGAATGAATGAATAAATGAATGAATGAATAAATGAATGAATGAATGAATGAATGACATGGGGCCATAGGCCATATTTGTGCACATAAAAACTAAACTGGGTCAAGGAAATCGGCCTACCCTGAGAATAGTGAGATGGATGAGATCCCAATAAAAACATTGGTCCAACATTGTATAAATGTTATGCAAATGTTTTGTGTTTACTGTAATGACACTAAGGTCGAGCACGCTACTATTTTAGGTAAATAAATGAAAATTCAAGTAACTACATTGGCATTACTAACAGCACTTTCCAATCTCTTTCCATATTTTATCTCGCTAGCGCATTCAAAATCTGGTAAGGTGGCAGATAGATTAAACAAACCTTCCCAACATAATATTATTGTGACACAACACAATATTATTGTGAGGGAACAGTATATTATCGCGAGGGAACATAATACTATAGTGAGGGAACACAATATTATTGTGTTCCCTCACATAATATACCATTGTAAACTATTGACCTGTAGTAACAGTAATAATAGTTTAAAAATGCAGTTAAATTAATTGAGTTGAGAGTGATGTGTAATGTTGGCTGAATGCATAACGGAGAACAGTTATTAATAAACCATTGTATTAATGTATTAAGGGTCAGCAATGCCAGCGTTGGGCCAACATTGGGATGCGTTGTGTCAGCGTTGAGGCGCATTGGGACGGCGTTGTGCCAGCGTTGCCACTAGGACAGGTGCGAACATACCTCGTTATAACATTGATAGCGATCATGTTCTGTCAGCAGACATTTGTGTATCCAAGGCACGGTTGAAAGGTCCCCACCTTTAGAGGAGACCCCACCTTTAGAGGTAAAAGGGTGGAAGAGATGATTATGAGCAGCGAGACCAAACAATGTTGTTTTGGGTTTGGCGTACTGTCTACGACGTCGGACCAACATTAGGCTAGCATTGGCTCAATGCCCTTGTGTTACTTGTGTGAACATGGATAGAGAATGACACAGTTACTATATGTTATACTCGGAGAAGTCTGTCATCGCACAGGTTCAGAACTATAACATAGAGACAGCCAGAGATATAGAGCGAGAGAGCTTTGAGAGAGATGCGCGAACCACCATAGAGTAAGGACTGACTATTGTCTGTGAGCTTGTTATGACCATGATGTAAGTGGATTAATAAAGAGGTGAGAAGATGATCCTGACCAAGAGAACCAGCATGACAATTTGTCGTCACTACAAGCCCGTTATTGAATTCA
The DNA here is from genome assembly GCA_964017125.1 of Flabesymbios commensalis. Taxonomy (NCBI): domain Eukaryota; kingdom Metazoa; phylum Annelida; class Polychaeta; order Terebellida; family Flabelligeridae; genus Flabesymbios; species Flabesymbios commensalis. The sequence goes on from OZ024902.1 coordinate 36,253,491, forward strand.
GCGATGACGGTTGACCCGGAATACGTTGGACTGTTAAATCCATGAACTTTTATTTTAACTCGCAGTCCAAGGATTTTTCACCATGTTCTAACCCCTCTCTGGCAACTCTGCTTGCCCCCTACTAAATACTTAAATTACTTGTTACTTATTACTTTATTTCAACAACACGATTGTCATGCGTTGATCAGTATAAAGATGATATTTCTTTCTGTTAATGTCGTACGTTTCGTCCTAATGAAGCACGAAATGCAAGTAACAATGGTGTTTTTTGTAAGCAGTGCATAAATGCGCAAATCTAACGTTGGGCTACTTAATAATTTATCATCTAAATCTATTAGGTATCGAAATGAAATTCTGCAAATAAATTTCTCCAAATTTAAATAGTTGGATTTAATTAATTATATTATACAGTGTTGATGTAGTAGAATGAAGAATATAGAAGCGACGATGTCTTTATTTACAACCAGAAATACATGTATATGTTGTTAAAGAAGCGTAGTTTGTAAACTAATTTGTGATTATCAGATTATATAAAAGGTGCACAATACCAAATGGCACAGAAATAATATTAAATATATCTAAAATGTTACCATATTTACTGAATAATGTTATAATAATAATACATTGTACTTCGCGATAGCGCACAAAAGAGAGTGTCAATATATATAAATTAACTAAATTGTATCAGAACAACAACGCGATGTACTGAATACACCTTCTTAAAAATGCTGGCAAAATTACCATTTATTTACCGTATGAACGCCTTACTGTCGCCTTACGTCTACCCTACAATGTACAACTTTCACTGTTTAAACAACTGTAAATTGCTGGCAAAACAAATCTTCAGCAATTTACCGTTTGAATGACTGTGGAATGTATGTACGATAAATTGCTGTTACTCACAAGACGTCAAATTACCGTACACGTAACAATGCACTGTTGGTACGGTAAATTACCTGTAATAGACCCCACAAACAGTAAGTTACTGTACCTTTATTAAACATTGAATATGGTAAATTACTGTAATCGATACGTCAACTACCATCCTAAATTTCTGTACCATCAAAAAAAACGCCCACTGAAACGACCTAAGCTATATGTTTTGGTAGCTTACCCAGAACACGATGCTGACAATGCTGGTACAAATTAATCATGTAAACGAGCCACCAGAATTCTAAATACCACAGGCACTTTGCTGTCCACCCGATTTATTCCATTCATAGATAATGTCTCATTCGGTTTGTAGAGATTATAATTTTAGCTCGAGATCACTTTGCAGAAGGGAAGTTTTATTTAACATACAACTATTTAATATTTGTACAACGTCGGCCCAACATTGTTCAAATGTCATACAAATGTTTTGTGTTTCCCCGGATTGCTGGCATTGCATCGTGACTTATTGGGCAAGAGACAAAGATCTGTGGTTGGTCCGGGGGGGCTGTGGTAAAATTGACAAAAAACGTCACCCTGTGATCGGCCAGACAAACTAGCAGCGATCGCGGATTTAGTGGTGACAGAACTGGTTTACCGTTACCACCTCTAGGACAATGATACGGCTTACACACTAGACACTGCGGCCTTCAAACCGTCGTCTCAGGTTCTGCTAATGCGCCACCTCAATTAGTAAAATTGCCTTCAAACGTGGAAGGATGCGATTGTGGAGCAGAAGATAGCCAGTAGGCGGCGCGAGAAGCAGATTGCATCCCCCCTACACCTGATTGTGAATCAGTTGATTGACACACCAGTTAGGTGTCGCCCACTTTGGTGGTCAGATAATATATCGGGAGTTATTATTAACCGTGTCTCTTTATAGCCTCATGGTTTATTGTAATTTCAAATTAGTTTGGCTCATGTTATCTGCGCGATCACAATTAATCTGACATGGTTGATGGGCCAAGCTTGTTCTGCAGAATATACTTGGCGGTTTCGGTAACATCTTCCGGAACACGATGGTGGAGGTCGGGATGAACTTTTGCTAACTAGTTGTGGGCGGTTGCGCCTAGTATGCCTATAGCGACAAATGAGCGTGCAACACTCTCTCAGCTGGTACCCTCTCGTCAATATTCATATTGCCTCAAGTAGTGCTACGGGAATACAAGGTCCGTGAAGTTAGTTACTTATTCCTTATTCCCGTTTTCTTATTCAAATTTTTTTTACTAAAAGTCGTGGATCATCAAAATTAAGATACAGGTGCCTGGCGCCCACCCATCCAAGGTCATTCCCACCGTGACCTTGACCCTGAGATCTCAAGGTCATACAGAAAAATGAGGTGAAAAATCGAATGTAGCCAGAAATTAAAACTAAAAGTCGTGGATCATCAGAATTAAGGTACAGGTGCCTGGCGCCCACCCATCCAAGGTTATTCCCACCGTGACCTTGACCCTGAGATCTCAAGGTCATACAGAAAAATGAGGTGAAAAATCGAGGGCAGCCAGAAATTAAAACTAAAAGTCGTGGATCATCAAAATTAAGATACAGGTGCCTGGCGCCCACCCATCCAAGGTCATTCCCACCGTGACCTTGACCCTGAGATCTCAAGGTCATACAGAAAAATGAGGTGAAAAATCGAGGGTAGCCAGAAATTAAAACTAAAAGTCGTGGATCATCAAAATTAAGGTACAGGTGCCTGGCGCCCACCCATCCAAGGTGATTCCCACCGTGACCTTGACCCTGAGATCTCAAGGTCATACAGAAAAATGAGGTCAAAAATCGAGGGTAGCCAGAAATTAAAACTAAAAGTCGTGAAAAATAAAAATTAAGATACAGGTGCCTGGCGCCCACTCACCCAAGGTCATTCCCGCCGTGACCTTGACCCTGAGATCTCAAGGTCATACAGAAAAATGAGGTGAAAAATCGAGGGTAGCCTAAAATTAAAACTAAAAGTCGTGGATCATCAAAATTAAGGTGCAGGTGCCTGGCGCCCACCCATCCAAGGTTATTCCCACCGTGACCTTGACCCTGAGATCTCAAGGTCATACAGAAAAATGAGGTCAAAAATCGAGGGTAGCCAGAAATTAAAACTAAAAGTCGTGGAAAATAAAAATTAAGATACAGGTGCCTGGCGCCCACCCACCCAAGGTCATTCCCGCCGTGACCTTGACCCTGAGATCCCAAGGTCATATAGAAAAATTGGTTAAAAAGCGAGGGTAGCCAGAAATTAAAACTAAAAGTCGTGGATCATCAAAATTATGGTACAGGTGCCTGGCGCCCACCCATCCAAGGTTATTCCCACCGTGACCTTGACCCTGAGATCTCAAGGTCATACAGAAAAATGAGGTCAAAAATCGAGGGTAGCCAGAAATTAAAACTAAAAGTCGTGAAAAATAAAAATTAAGATACAGGTGCCTGGCGCCCACCCACCCAAGGTCATTCCCGCCGTGACCTTGACCCTGAGATCTCAAGGTCATACAGAAAAATGAGGTGAAAAATCGAGGGTAGCCTAAAATTAAAACTAAAAGTCGTGGATCATCAAAATTAAGGTGCAGGTGCCTGGCGCCCACCCATCCAAGGTTATTCCCACCGTGACCTTGACCCTGAGATCTCAAGGTCATACAGAAAAATGAGGTCAAAAATCGAGGGTAGCCAGAAATTAAAACTAAAAGTCGTGGAAAATAAAAATTAAGATACAGGTGCCTGGCGCCCACCCACCCAAGGTCATTCCCGCCGTGACCTTGACCCTGAGATCTCAAGGTCATACAGAAAAATGAGGTGGAAAATCATAGGTAGCCAGAAATTAAAACTAAAAGTGGTGGATCATCAAAATCAAGGTACAGGTGCCTGGCGCCCACCCATCCAAGGTTATTCCCACCGTGACCTTGACCCTGAGATCTCAAGGTGATACAGAAAAATGAGGTAAAAAATCGAGGGTAGCCAGAATTTAAAACTGAAAGTCGTGGAAAATAAAAATTAAGATACAGGTGCCTGGCGCCCACCCACCCAAGGTCATTCCCGCCGTGACCTTGACCCTGAGATCTCAAGGTCATACAGAAAAATGAGGTGAAAAATCGAGGGTAGCCTGAAATTAAAACTAAAAGTCGTGGATCATCAAAATTAAGGTACAGGTGCCTGGCGCCCACCCATCCAAGGTCATTTCCACCGTGACCTTGACCGTGAGATCTCAAGGTCATATAGAAAAATTGGTTAAAAAAGCAAGGGTAGCCAGAAATTAAAACTAAAAGTCGTGGATCATCAAAATTAAGGTACAGGTGCCTGGCGCACACCCATCCAAGGTCATTCCCGCCGTGACCTTGACCCTGATATCCCAAGGTCATATAGAAAAATTGGGTAAAAATAAATTACCTGAGTTAAAAAAACATAAGAAGACCTGAAAGGTAGTCATAAAATGTCAAAAGTCCACCTTCTACAACATTTTCGCAGCAAGTGTGCTTGGTGTCCAGATGGATTGATATTTGATTTTTTAATTAAATGTCACGAAGCATTGCATATTTAAATATTATTTTATTTTTAAATAATATTATTAATTGCTTTGTATATAAATTAAATTGTAAAGAAACATGATTATGTTCCTGAAGAAAAAATGAAGTAACTTTCCGCCTCAATGAGTAATGTCGATGAAGTTTACTCCCACACATTTGATAGCAGTGAGTAAATTACTAGTATTTTTGCGTTGTATATCATCTCACTCTTCTTTGGTCACATCAAAAATTATCTTGATCACTGAGATACATTCTTAGGAGAATGTGATGACTTCTTCAGTGGCCAAGAACAGTTTTGTAGTGGCTAAGGTAACTTCAATGTGGCTGTGATGACTTCTTTAGTGGTCAAGATCGCTTTTGTAGTGACTGAGATAACTGTTAAAGTGTCTGTGATTACGTCTTCCGTGGTGAAGATCACTTTTTTAGTGGCCGAAATAACTCTTGAAGTGGCTGTGATCACTTCTTCAGTGACCAAGATCACTTTACAGTGGCTTAGATAACGTTTTCAGTGGCTGACACCAGTTTGTTAGTGGCTAAGATCACCTTTGTCGTGGCTGAGATCACTTTAGTAGTGAATGACATGTATTTCAAGGTGGCTATTATCAATTCTTCAGTGGCCAATAACACTCTTTCTAGTGGCTCAAATAAATGTTAATGTTGCTGTGATCACTTCTTCAGTGGCCAAGATCAATTGGTTTGTGGCCAAGATCACCTTTGTGGTGGTTGACATAACTGCATGCTCTGATGAATTCTGCAGTGGCCAATATCACTTTTGTAGTGACTCGGATCACTTTTTTAGTGGCTGACATCAGTTTGTTAGTGTCCAAGATTAACTTCGTAGCGACTGGAATAACTTTTAAAGTGGCTGTGATCACTTCTTAATTATTGGCCTAGATCACTTTTGTAGCAGCTAAAGTAACTTTTAAAGTGGTTGTGATGATCGACTTTAATGGTCAAGATCACCTTTGTAGTAACAGCGATCACTTTTTAGGGTCTGACATCAGATTGTTAGTGGTCAAGATCAGGCCAAGATCAGGCTAAAATCATAAAAAATCGGTGATTTTATTTTGGCTTATTGATATGAAAATATGATGTAAACATGTTCATAGACTAGAACTGCAAACGTTTTTAAATTTTTGTGCTGCGCATTTACCAGTTAGGCTAGATATAAAGACGAAATTCCCGTATTTCTTATTTTTAACATGGTTGTCCAAAATCAGAAATCGGGAATTTCGTCTCTATATCTCTCTTAGCTGGTAAATGCGCAGCACAAAAATTAAAGAACTTTTGCAGTTCTAGTCTATGGACATGGTTAAATCATATGGTCATATTAAAAGGCCAAAATAAAATCACAATTTTTTTATGATTTTAGCCTGGGTATGGGCCTTAAAGTAACTTTTAAAGTGGTTGTAAACACTTGTTCAGTGGCCAAGATCACCTTTGTAGTGGCTGAGACAACTTTTAAGTGTCTGTGATGACTTCTTCACATAGATCAACTTTGTAGCGGCTTCTTTAGTGGCCAGGATCACTCTGGTAGTGATTGCGACTATTTTTGAGGGGCTGATTGTTAGTGGCCAAGATCACTTTTGGAGCGGCTGGGATAACTTTTAAAGTGGCTGTGAGGACTTGTTCCGTGACCAATATCACTTTTGTAGTGGCTGAAATAACTTTTAAACTGGTTGTAATCACTTCTTCAGTGGTCAAGATCACTTTTATAGTGGCTGAGATAACATTTAAAGTGGCTGTGATCACGTCTTTCATGGTCAAGATCCCTAGTAGTAGCTCAGATACTTTTTAAGTGGTTGTGATCACTTCTTCAGGGGTCAAGATCACTTTTGTAATGGCTGAGATGACTTTTAAACTAGTTGTAATCACTTCTTCAGTGGTCAATATCACTTTTATAGTGGCTGAGATAATATTTAAGGTGGCTGTGATCACTTCTGCAGTGGTCAAGATCACTTTTGTAGTGGTCGAGAGAACTTTTAAATTGGCTATGATCACGTCTTCCGTGGTCAATATCACCTTTGTAATGGCTTAGATACTTTTTAAAGTGGTTGTAATCACTTCTTCAGTGGCCAAGATGACATTTGTAGTGGCTGAGATAACTTCTAAAGTGGCTATGGTCACTTTTTCATTGTTTAGGATCAGTATGTTTGTGGCCAAAATCACCTTTGTGGTGGCTCAGATAACTTTTAAAGAGGCTCTGGTGACTTCTGCAGTGGCCAAGATAACTTTTGTAGTGACTAAGGTAACTTTTAAGTGGCTGACATCAGTTTGTTGGTGTCCAAGATCACTTTTGTAGCGGCTGAGATAACTTCTAAAGTTGCTGTGATCACTTCGTCAGTGCTCAAGATCACTTTTGTAGTAGCTTAGATATTTTTTAGGTGGCCGTGATCACTTCTTCTTCAATGGCCACGATCCCTTTTGTAGTGGCTTAGATATTTTTAAATGGATATGATTACCTCTTTCGGTGACCGAGATCACTTTTGTAGTGGCTCAGATAACTTTATCAGTGGCTGAGACCAGTTTGTTAGAGGCCAAGATCACCTTTGTAGCGGCTAAATTATTTTTTAAAGTGGCTGTGATCACTTTTGTGGTGGCCAAGGTCACTTTTACAATTGATGTGATAACTTTTAAAGTGGCTGTAATCACGCCTTCAGCCTATATCCCCACCACTATATAAAAATAATGTGCTGTCTACCTCTAGTCTAGACTAGATCAGGTATGACATTAAATCGAGATACTAGCCTGTTACAGCCTATGCTCTAATTTTTAGATGTGATAAACTTAACTAGCCTTAATCTACTCTTCTTTTAAGAAATAAGCATATTCATCCATATCATGCATGTAGCTTAGGCCAGTTCAATTTGCCTACCAAGGCTGGTTTGAGCCCAAACCACAAAACTATGATAGGCCTATCCCGTATTATCTTCCTACCTAACTTTACAGTAATTTTTTTTAAATGGTCATTTTCTAATATGTTGGAAACGCAGTTAGTGTTTTTCAAACACATTCTAGATCCATCTTATGATATTAAAAAAAATATTTACATTTTAACTGTTCAGTTGTCAACGATATGGGTCATTTCATCCAAAAATGTACATTTGCCTAAAATACAGGGCAAATTTTAAAGGGACCCCTTGAGATGAGACATTTTCAATGTTGTCAATTTTGAAAATTTAATTTATATGAAGCTATAGCCTACTGATCTTAACTAAAAAAACGAAAAAGTGAAAAAAAAAAAAATTAAAGCACCGAAAAAGAGTGAAATAGTTATATTTCCAGGTCGTATATTGCCATGTAAACAAAACAAGTCAGCAATATTCAGCCAAATAGTTGAGGCTATCATGCAAAAAACGTAGGATGATTTTTAATGTCATGGATAAACACCAGTGTTATAAAGTATCTCTAAAACAACCCCTTTTTTACTAAAAACTATTTTTAGGAAGTAAACTACACAGTAGATTTCATGTTTGATTATTTAGTCAAATTGTATGTTTAGAACAGAGATACATGTAGTCTAGGGTAAAAAAATTGAAGAGCCCGCAGATGTATCAATATAATTAAATTATAAAGAGAAGCAGAATAAGTTGAAGCAACAGATTGAGAAAAACTAATGTAAAAATAGGTGTATCGTTGATAACAAATTAAAAATGGTGTATTTCAGTGTGGTAAAATAAAACAACAAATAATTTTGAAATACATAGTTTGATGTCACGTTTTGACTAGATTAACAGAAGTGGTAACGTGAAAGTTGACAAGTAAAATCACAGCTAAAACATAGAGGTACAATTCTTTAAAACCTCTATTGTGTGGTTATATTGCAGACATACTGAATCATGTTCTTAACATGTCATATTATTGTAAAATTGACGCAACAAATGCAAAAACCTCTCATTTATTTCTGAATAATTAAGTTCAATTTCTGAATAATAAAACACAATTTTAATTAACATTGCCTCGACAATTACGCTAAACACACAAAAATACATTATTAGGCACATCATGACTTGAATTAGGCACATCATGCAATCTTGAAACACAAATATAGAATTACAACAAGCCACTAATAAAACACCTTATGTATACATTAGCTAAACACTTAACTACACAAAACTTGACCTCAAATAGTTCTTTTTGGCTTATTTGCAACATTGCCACATTTGTGATAAATACAAATTTACATCAAAATGACGTGAAAATTAACAATTTTTGTTCTTTTTCTGTTTGTTTTGGATTGTCTTAGTTTTCTCAGAATGCTGTTTTTTAAATTATTCTGCTCTTATCAACATGATCAATGCAATCTCCCTATCCTCCCATTCCCGCTGTAATTAAGTTCAAACGTAGTCGTCCAAACTTGTTCTAATTCTAAAGCAACTTTATTTTTTCTTCTCATTATTATTCTACGGCCCATTTGGCCACACCATTTCTCACTCTGTTTACAAGTAATCAACTTGGCACAATAATCCTTAGGTATTGAAGTTAGTTGCTATAGCTTTTTTCTGCAATCCTGACAGTGGATCTGGATCTAATCCGGATTTCATAGATCCATTATACATGTATGGATCATCCACTGCAGATTTTTGCCACACTATTTCTCACTCAGTTAACAAGTAATCGACTTCAAATCTTGCCACGATAATCCTTAGGTATTGAAGTTAGTTGCTGTAGCTTTTTTCTGCAATCCTGACAGTGAATCTGGATCTAATCCGGATTTCATAGATCCACTAGATGGATCATACATTGCAGATTTTTGCCACGCTATTTCTAACTTAGTTAACAAGTAATAGACTTCAAATCTTGCCACAATAATCCATAAGTATTGAAGTTGGTTGCTGTAACGTTTTTCGATGATCCTGAAAGTGGACCTGGATTTATTCAGCATTTTATAAATCCACTATGTTGACCAATGTCGGTGCAATGATGTACATGTCGGATGATAGCCCATTCATTGAAAGAATGGAGAGCAGCCATTCACAATGGTACTTTGTTGTCGTTGACTCGGCATTTTATGGGTGGAGTGTGCTGGTCTTCTCGACCACTGGGCCAGCATCGCAGACAGTGGCCCAGCGTTGAACCAGCATTGGGTGTTTGATGTGAACAGTAGAAACCCCTTAAATGCTACATTTCACCATTAAAATAAAAGTTATAGTCACAGGAAGACAGAGTAGAGAGAGAGATGTTGAGATGAATGATATAACAGTGGTGGAGAGAGAGGAGAATCAGAGCCTGAAGTACAAAGTCGCAAACGGTCACAAAACGGTCACAAACGGTCACAAATGGTCGCAAATGATCGTAAGCAGTCGCAAATGATCGCAAACAATCACAAACCATCGGAAATGATCGGAAATGTTCGGAACTGGTCGCAAGTGGTCGCAAATGTTCACGAACGGTTGCAGATGGTCACAAGCGGTCACAAATGTTCTAAATTTTCCAAATTTCCAAATGTTCTAAGCATTTCAAATGTTCCGAATGTTCCATATGATTCAAATGCCCTACATGTTCTTAATGTTTCAAATGTATCAAAAGTTCCAGATGTCCCGAATGTTTCGAATGTCCAAATGGTCCATATGGCGCAAAAAGTCGCAAAAGTTGATGTCCAAACGTTACTAGTACTTGAAAAGTCACAGTTGTTTATAGTTGAGAAGTACTTTTTCTAACCATTTCTGGAAAGTAAAGATTGTTCTGTATGACCTTGGGATCTCAGAGACAAGGTCACTGTGGGAATGACCTTAGATGGGTGGGCGCCAGGCACCTGTACCTTAATTTTGATGATCCACGACTCTTAGTTTTAATTTCTGGCTACCCTCGATTTTTGACCATATTTTTCTGTATGACCGTGAGATCTCAGGGTCAAGGTCATGGTGGGAATAACCTTGGATGGGTGGGCGCCAGGCACCTGTACCTTAATTTTGATAATCCACGACTTTTAGTTTTAATTTCTGGCTACCCTCGATTTTCGACCTCATTTTTCTGTATGACCTTGGGATCTCAGGGTCAAGGTCACGGTGGGAATGACCTTGGATGGGTGGGCGCCAGGCACCTGTATCCTAATTTTGATGATCCACGACTTTTAGTTTTAATTCCTGGCTACCCTTGATTTTTCATCCAATTTTTCTATATGACCTTGGGATCTCAGGGTCAAGGTCACGGCGGGAATGACCTTGGGTGGGTGGGCGCCAGGCACCTGTATCTTAATTTTTATTTTCCACGACTTTTAGTTTTAATTTCTGGCTACCCTCGATTTTTGACCTCATTTTTCTGTATGACCGTGAGATCTCAGGGTTAAGGTCATGGTGGGAATAACCTTGGATGGGTGGGCGCCAGGCACCTGTACCTTAATTTTGATAATCCACGACTTTTAGTTTTAATTTCTGGCTACCCTCGATTTTTACCCTCATTTTTTTGTATGACCTTGAGATCTCAGGGTCAAGGTCACGGTGGGAATGACCTTAGATGGGTGGGCGCCAGGCACCTGTATCTTAATGTTGATGATCCACGACTATTAGTTTTAATTTCTGCCTGACTTCGATTTTTGACATCATTTTTCTGTATGACCTTGAGATCTCAGGGTCAAGGTCACGGTGGGAATAACTTTGGATGGGTGGACGCCAGGCACCTGTACCTTAATTTTGATGATCCACGACTTTTAGTTTTAATTTCTGGCTACCCTTGCTTTTTTAACCAATTTTTCTATATGACCTTGAGATCTCAGGGTCAAAGTCATGGTGGAAATGACCTTGGGTGGGTGGACGCCAGGCACCTGTATCCTAATTTTGATGATCCACGACTTTTAGTTTCAATTTCTGGCTACCCTCGATTTTTTACCCAATTTTTCTATATGACCTTGGGATCTCAGGGTCAAGGTCACGGCGGAAATGACCTTGGGTGGGTGGGCGCCAGGCACCTGTATCTTAATTTTTATTTTCCACGACTTTTAGTTTTAATTTCTGGCTACCCTCGATTTTTGACCTCATTTTTCTGTATGACCTTGAGATCTCAGGGTCAAGGTCACGGTGGGAATGACCTTGGATGGGTGGGCGCCAGGCACCTGTACTTTAATTTTGATGATCCACGACTTTTAGTTTTAATTTCTGGCTACCCTTGCTTTTTTAACCAATTTTTCTATATGACCTTGAGATCTCAGGGTCAAGGTCACGGTGGGAATAACCTTGGATGGGTGGGCGCCAGGCACCTGTATTTTAATTTTGATGATCCACGACTTTTAGTTTTAATTTGTGGCTACCCACGATTTTTGACCTCATTTTTCTGTATGACCTTGGGATCTCAGGGTAAAGGTCACGGTGGAAATGACCTTGGATGGGTGGGCGTCAGGCACCTGTATCCTAATTTTGATGATCCACGACTTTTAGTTTTAATTTCTGGCTACACTCGATTTTTTACCCAATTTTTCTATATGACCTTGGGATCTCAGGGTCAAGGTCACGGTGGGAATAACCTTGGATGGGTGGGCGCCAGGCACCTGTACCTTAATTTTGATGATCCACGACTTTTGGTTTTAATTTCTGGCTACCCTCGATTTTTTACCCAATTTTTCTATATGACCTTGGGATCTCAGGGTCAAGGTCACGGCGGGAATGACCTTGGGTGGGTGGGCGCCAGGCACCTGTATCTTAATTTTTATTTTCCACGACTTTTAGTTTTAATTTCTGGCTACCCTCGATTTTTGATCTCATTTTTCTGTATGACCTTGAGATCTCAGGGTCAAGGTCACGATGGGAATAACCTTGGATGGGTGAGCGCCAGGCACCTGTACCTTAATTTTGATGATCCACGACTTTTAGTTTTAATTTCTGGCTACCTACGATTTTTGACCTCATTTTTCTATATGACCTTGGGATCTCAGGGTCAAGGTCACGGCGGGAAGTGCCTTGGGTGGGTGGGCGCCAGGCACCTGTATCTTAATTTTGATGATCCACGACTTTTAGTAAAAAAAATTTGAATAAGGAAACGGGAATAAGGAATAAGTAACTAACTTCACGGACCTGGGAATACAGCCATTCCAAGGCGATATCTTGCTGTATCGAACCTAGCGCTCAACTATTTTAAAAAGTGAAATACCTTTAATGTTGCGCGCGCTGCGTCTCAAGACTGGCCAATTAGACAGCGCTTGACAGCTGCCTGAGAACTTGCTTGTTTCCGTCGATATGATAGATGTAGAAAATCTCGGAATGTCACGCTGATGTCATTGTGTACTTAAACAAATTCAGGCTCCTGCGGTACCACTTGTGTGAGACTGGCCAAGGGAAGATGGGATACGGTAGTAGTAGTAGTAGTAGTAGTAGTAGTAGTAGTAGTAGTAGTAGTAGTAGTAGTAGTAGTAGTAGAAGTAGTAGTAGTAAACCTAAATTTGTATCTCGTTCAATTTACATTATACACAGGCCTACCATTGATACAATTTAATTATACTGACAGAAGAAAAATAAGACAATTGTCAACCCATTTGGTTTCTGTGTTAGACCATATGTGTAAATTTGTATTAACCGAAACAATATACCCAGTAATTTGATCGAGTCAGGATTCAATTAAAACGACCAAAACATTATTTTTCTCTGTATATATAGTTACTGGTCCATCAATGCGAGTTGCAATGTATTTTAACAACGAAGCCTTAGTCCACAGGTGACACCAACTTTAATGAAAGTTCAAAAACATGTATGCATGTTCAGAACAAATATTTATGCAAGTTCAGAAAACCTTCATGCAAGTACGATTGAAAACTGCTATACAAGTTCAAAAAAACAAAAAAATGGAAAGCGAAGGAAAGGAAGAATGCAGAGAGAGAGAGAAGGGAGCAGGAGAAGGATAAAATGAAGGAATGAAGGAATAGACAAAAAAACGACGGATGGGACGAAGGAAATAATGGATGGAGATGGAGCGAGAAATGGAAAGAAAAGGACAATAGGTACAGAGTGAGGGCGGGAGGGGGAGAGGAGAAAGAAATAGGAGAGGAAGCGACAGAAGGGAGGAATAGAGAAAGAAACAGAGAAAGGAAGGAATGAAGGTACAGAGAAAGGAAGGGGTGGAAAATTTGCATGGTTTTTTTCAAGGGTACTTGCATAAATGTTTCAATGTTTTCTGAACTTGCATAGATGTTTTCTGTACGCGCATCAATGTTTTTAAACTTGCACTAATGTTGTTGTGGGCCATCGTATTTTTTAATCTATTTGGGCCCGTCCTCCACAGAGCATAACGCTGTTGGCCGCTTCCCAAATCTTGAAATCGGAGTCTTTTTTTTTAATGAAATTGCTTATTTTCATGACTATTCCGCCATTTATAGATATTTAAGAGGGAGGGGTTAAATCAACACAAAATCACCAGAAATTTGCAAGTGCCTAATCCGTTTTGATTAAATTGTTTAATATAAAAATGCTTAATTAGCCTCCGCCAGGTGGGTTATGTTTTTGGTCGTGCTTGTATGTTTGTTTGTGTGTTTGTCCATTTGACAGTAAGCAATGAGCGGATTTGCATAAAAACCTTTGACAAGACGTGTGTGACCAATCCATTACATTTGGGGAATGATCCGGATTACGATCCGAATGGCATGGATTTGCATGAAACTTTTACCACCCAGTAAACACAAAACATAACATTTGTACAACGTCGGTCCAACGTCTTCGACGATGGTCCAACTTTGTCCAAATGTTATATAAATGTTTTGTGTTGACTGGGCAGGGCCAATGAACATCCATTAATGTCGGCGGCGGTTTGCAGTCTCTGACTGACTGTCTGGTTGCTTGATATAATAATGTCTAATATATAATGCCCCATTTTTCAGCTCTAATAACATAAAGCTATGGGCACGCTGGGCTTTGTGGGTGGCCCCGGGGACAGCGGTTAATTTAATTTTAACAAGGCCCAGCCATGTAATTTGGTAAAATAAACGTTTTCTCTCTGTCTCTGTCTCTCTGTATGTCTCTCTGTCTGTCTGTCTGTCTGTCTGTCTGTCTATGATTAGCTTAGAATGGCGTATTGATGACTTTTAGGCAAGTTAATAACATTTATAGCATTAACTTGCAGACTTGTCTGGATCATTCTCTTGCGATAAAATCACAGAAAAGCCCGACGCCCCCTAAAGCTCCTAGCGATTGATCCGCCGCTCCGACTAGTCTCACACCGATCGCATAACACTCCCAGAATGGTCGCCGTTTAAATTTGTATTGCAACCCATCTCATAAAAGTCAGCCAGAGCACTGTCGCCGGGTGATCTGCCCGTTATAGCACGTGACTAGCCTATACAAATATAGGAGAGCCCGTTACGGGTGACCAGTCCCAGTTGAAATTGAGAATGATAACAAAAGTATCCACAATTTCGAATAATTTTTAGACACTATTTCCAACTTTTAATTCACTTTTTTCAACTGTAAAATAACTTTTTCTCCACTCCGGCAAAAGCTACAGTAAGACTGGTGAGAAAAAGTCATTGCATTGGCTTCTATTCTATGGTCACATGATCTGAACCGCGACCCCCAAACAGTCGCAGATAGGAATCCCACTGCTTTTAGACTGCTCTCAGACCAAGCGTTTTAAATCCCGACTGGTAATCGCCAACAAAAACAGTTTTCCCCTATTTTCGACTATTTAATTTCCGACATGTCTCGGATCTGTTACCAACAACTCACAGGTCGTTTTAGGATGACTTAGCGATTAGAATGATAAAATTCAAATCGCAGAACATTCGCGCCGATTTTGATCGCGAATTGGTTGTAGTTCACCACTATACAATATCAGTGTACCTGGGCTTCACAGTTAAATGTAGTGTCTGAATCTTGACACTATGTCAGAGATGTACACGATTATAGGAACCTACTTGTATTTGGATAGCCTACAAATAACATCTCACGGCTCGAACCAGTTCTACTTGAACGTTGGGCGTCATCGGTTATATACGGAATACAGCGTTCGCTCATCGTGATTGGCTCTATCACTGAAGTTAAGCGACGTCGCGCCCGGTTCATAATTGGATGAGTGACCGCCTGGTGACTGCCAGGTGCTGTATACACTCGTGGGGCTCAGAGAACCACGTAAATCAGATGGCTCGTCTGACTGACCTAGAGTTGGACGTAAAAGAACCTCAATGGACGTAGGCGCAGTTTCCATCCAGCGAGACCCCAGAAAATCCACAATGTGTGAGTACTTGGAATGAAAATAGCTTGATGCGCCTCAATGGCAGCTCAGCTGTATATCTCCCAGGAGACTGAGTTGGAATTTGAATGATAACAGGCCTTGCTAAGTTACTCTCGATGTACAGCGCTCTGAACAGCCGCCGGCTGGATACATGCGCTATATAAGATTTCATTCATTCATTCCTTCATTCATTCATTCAATCATTCATTCATCGATATTGTCCCTCAACTTCGGTGAATGAAAATTATTAGCATTTGACAAAATTGAGGTCAACGATTTTTAAATCTTGTTGATTGATGTCACATTTTATATTAAGCATGTATAAAATATGATATTTTACGTGCTAATAAAAATGAAAAAAACCGTATATAGGCGGGACCGGCGGGTCTAAGGTTAAATGACCATAGCAAGCATTTTCCCCACCCTCACGCTTCAGGACTGAGAGCTGGTTACTGTGAATGAAAACACAATTGGCTGAGCAGGTATATTTTGTATATTTTCACTTTTCGGTAACGATAATAATTTCATCCGTTACTGACATCAACTGAAGATATTACATAATTATTTATATAATCAGATCTCGACCTATCATCTCAGGCGTTCAACCAGAATTGATCCAAAGCTTCACGTGAACCACTTCATCTTTGTTTTATTAGATTTAGCCCTGACTCGTTTTGCTTTCCACATTATTACCATGCATTTGTTATCGGTCTGTGATTTGTGTCCTTCAATCTGAAAACAGTGTTTCTATCACCTGAGAGGGTTTCTAACAAGACAAGCAATAGCTTTGAGCAACAACCTTCACAAAAACAGGTGCCTTACGCATGTTGCGTATCCTGTTGCAAGCAGTCTTTAGCTGATTGAAAGAAAAACTACAGTGAGTTAGATTGATTTCCTTTCTGGTCGCCGTATTCTCAATTTCGGATCCTACATTTTCGTTACTACAAAAAACCCTCCAAACTAACATAAACAAATGAGAATCGCATGTATTTATCTCGGATCCATTCTATTTTTTTCTACCAGATACAGACCAAACTGTCCTGTGTATCAGTAATGTAAAACCGTTAAACCTCACTTCAGTGTTAATAAATACTGATGAGATGTACGATAAGTGTCTACTTTTCCTATTAATTATACTTAGACTTGTTCATAGTGTTTTCGGCTTTAGCATAGCGTTTTTGCCTTTTATCGAGATTGAAGAAGCCGTCTAATGTATAATATGTAGATAATAATAATAATAACACATTTCATTACTGATGTGCTACTACGAGAAATGATAATTACTCTGAGCGAGCTGAGAGAGGCCCTATGTAACACAAAGAAATGGATTGTAAACAAATTTGAAATTTCAAATCCGCAAACCCGTTGTTTTTGTTATTGTAGTGGTGTTGGTTTTTGATAAATACAAATGAACAAGTATTTCCATGGAAATGATATAGTGATATTAAAGATGTTTTCTTAGGCTTATATTTTTTATTGAAAAATGATGACGGTGTATATGTTAAAGTTCGAAATCGTAGAATATTAAGTAGAGTGTGCTATGCTTATATTCAGCCAATCAATCAGAGCTTGGCTTGATTTTCAGCGTTGTAGCAACGCCGTACTGACAATGGCAGGGAGGCCAAATATGCGGTGGTACTGGAATGCAAGAGACGCGGGCTATTTGTCTCAAATGGGACGCGAACAGGGAGAGCGAGGCTGCGGCCTTAGCAGTCAGAGTCGTACGGGCCATCGACCAGGCCGCTGTCAGAAACGGTTACTCACAGAGATTAATACATATGACTTTTGCATAAGTGTTTAATAAAAAATGACTACTGCGTTCTCACTAAGACTGTCCTTATAATTATCATGTTCACCAGCTATACCTGAGACTGAAATATGAACCATCAATACAGAAGCTTGAAACTGTATTCTCGTCCAGACTTCTCTTTGTAAGATAAACGATCCCATATTCAATAGCAAGTTAGTTTCCAAATACCAAAAAAAGGGAACTAACATATACCTGTGCTTCAAAGTCATGACTGTTTATCCCCACACATCGCATTCTACTTCTTATGGTGGTGTACATAGTAAGTTGATTATGGTCTCATCGAACACATTCATCAGCGGATCTCAAATATCATATTTTTTAATAATTCAAGAGAGAGACAGTATTAGGCAAGTGAACACTGTAGTGCTCTGCAAAGCCAAAATGCAGTATCTGCTTACTTATATTAAGCAGATACTGCATTTTGGCTTTGCATGGAGGCATACCTGGGAGTGGATATAAACCACAGGCTCTTGAATCCATGGATTGCCGTTTAGCCAGTTGATCATGCAAGGGTGGAAGATTAGGCTGAAGGCCAAATAAAATAAATTAAGCCTTTGTTAATTTCTGTTCGAATGGACAATATCGGGATGTTTAATTTGGTACGTTGCATTATGTATTTCATAGCTTTAATTAAACTGGGATGCACAAGCGCGAGGACATGTAAATCTATTTTTTCATACGCAGCGAAAAGTCATTATGTAGTTACTTTACAACATAGCTATGCTATATCTATGCATTACAAGTAGGCAGATACTGCCTTTTGGCCTTGCCTTAGGGCCTCTTAGCATACACCCCTCCTCCGGCTGGCTAAACCTATATTGTTTAGCTCGATTAGCGCCCTGCCTAGGATAAAACCAAAATATACTAGAAATACAACAGTTTCTATTAGCTACACAATAAAAAAAACACAGATTTAATTAAACACAATGCATTGCGTTATTGGCTCACCTCTGCAGCTATTACTAATTAATATCCGTGACTATTGGGATTATCCCGTAATCAGTGGACGAAAAAAAAATCAAACATAAATAGATATACAAAAATCATTAAAAACACAACAAAAGTACAGACGGTGACACTGGTGGTCGTGGTGGACTACGACCCTTGCTCACTAATTGCTGAACGTGCAATAAAAAAATGCAATATTAACTCTTTAACCCTTTGAACCCTCACGATGCATTAAAACAGTATTTTGCATCTCTGACAAATGATTGATTTTCCTGAAGCATATGGGTTTTACAACGAAATTTTTCATGAAGCTGTTTAATAATAGCAATATATTTTGTTTTTATTTGCCACACCCTTCATCCACTACAAGTCGAGAATTGCGACAGCAATTAGCGACTTGTAGTGGATGAAGATGACAATGATAAAGTCAGGCTTGAAAAGGTGGACCGCCGTTCCCAATTATATTAGTTTTTTTAGGCAAAATTTTGGCGGATGCCGTCCGTCCGACCGTCTGTTCGGCACTTCTAGCACTGTAACATGTTTCACGTTACTGGATTGCACATTAAACTTCACATACAGGTTAATCATGACTAAGCCTTGATTGCGTTCACATTTGACTTTTCTGTGACCTCTAAGTCTATGATGTTTTTCCGATCGACAAATTTTCTCGTTAACGCGATTCACTCAACAATTTATTATGTATCGTTCAAAAATTTATGCCGTATATCAATTTCACCAATAGCTCGGACAAAAATGGGCGCACATTAGCCAAAAACTAGGTAGCTGGATAGCTAGACTATTACTATAGAACACAATGTGTAGTTTCAGGGAGGTTAGTCAAATTTAAAATTCCCGACTTGTGGTCATTATTGACTGGAAAACTGTGACAGATAGCTAAACTTTTACTACGAAACAAAATGTGCGGCTTCTGGGAGGGATAGGCCCCTATGCCCTGAAAAATGTCAACTCGATCAAATTCAAAATGGCCGACTTGCGACCATTATTGACTTTAACATGCGTAAAATCTGGAAAACCGTGCCAGATAGCTAGACCATTACCGTAAACAAGTGCAGCTTCAGTGAGAGATATGTTCTAAAAAAATTCAACTCGATCAAATTCAAAATGACCAGCATTCAGCCATTACTGACTTTAATATGCGTAATATCTGGAAATATTTACTAACATAACTGATTTGAAATAAATGGCCATAAGAAGTAGTCAACATTTTAAAAGTTATAGTTAAAAGTTTTTTCAAATGATATTCCCTTTTAAACGATGATTAGGAGCCAAGGCCTAATTCCGTGGCCGTCGAGCCTTCTTTCACTTTTTATCAGCACATTAAATACCAGCTTTTGAACATTAAAGAAAAAACGTAACATCAATCAACAAGATTTTAATATCGTTGACCTCCATTTTGTCAAATCTGAATAATTGTCACTCAGCGATACACAACTTCAGGTCAGTGGAGATTCCAAGTTATTAACTTGGGTCTTAAAGGATTAAGGAGCATAGTTTTTTATCCCGGTGATATTCTTAACAGATTGGAATTAGCAACAGTATACATTTATGTCAACATTTTTAGACGAAAAAACTCGTGACCCCGAAAAAGGGTGTTTTGCAACTCTGGTTCATTGCGGACTGTGATGTCTATGTTTATGTATTGAAGAAGCAGTGGACAAGGGCAGGTGTATCACAAAGATGTAATGATGCAGGATCAACAAGAATAACAGAGTACTGGGACTTGATAAATAAAATATCACCAATTAACTATGCTCAAGGTACAAATTCTAAATCACTGTATAAACATACGTCAATTTTATCAGTAAAACACAATTCCATTCATCCCACCAAACAGAAAATGTTGCCATGGCGTTGTTTTAATGTGGACCCAGCGTCGCAGACGGTGGTTCAGCATTAGAACGACTCTAGGCTTTACAACACGAGTAATGGTGTCCTGTACTATGATGCCATCTGTAAGACAACATTAGGGTTGGTGTCATATGGAGTAGGTGTCATATGGTGTCAGGTCTCAACAAACACGAGTCATCCATCCAATGTTTGCCCAATGTTGGGCCAGCGTCGTAGACGGTGGACCAACATTGGTCCAATATTGGTTGAATGTCTCGTGTCTGCTGGGGTGGAGAACAGAAGGTCACATGTGGGGTTCCCAACATATCCACCCTCGGTCCATTTCTGTTTACTCTACATACTACACTCTAGCTCTGTAATTCAGAGGCACAATGTCAAATATCAAAATCTTTGCATAGTTTTTGGTAGTTTTTTTTAATTTTAAGGGTCTTATATCGCCATGGTGTAGCTCGCACTTGCAATTACCATTATATGCATGCGACATGTGTAGAATAATGCGGTTTGTTTACAGCATCTGTATTAAAAATTGCAACATCATGTTGAAGATATATCAAAGATATATCATTAAAGATATATCAAATCCACAGGGTGTATATTATCAGTTTTGCGAGGGTTGCGACCAAGTCTTTTCGTTTTTGTCACATAACTCCTTTTCTGAAATAATTATAATTACTTGTTCAACGTGGAATTAAATTTAAATTATGTTCCCGACCATACGGACAACAAGTATATCTTGGAAACTATGCGAGCCATCGCGCAAAGTAAGAGATCTTCGTTCCAGTGATCCGGATCAGTTGCATGTTCTACGGGTGAGAACTTCGGTAGGCACCATGGTTTTCTCTGTCGCACATTTTGGAATGAGCTTTCATTAGTAAGTAGCTCTGCTAAAACCATTATTATGTTCAGAAAAAAAGTACAAAACTTTCCCCACTTCTTTGTGGTCTGGTCGGCCCAGATGACAACTGCATGCGGATATATGACTATGAACTTGATTAAATAAAAAAGCACAAATAGTAAAACAACGGTTGATTGTATGTTTTCCCTCTTGTGCTGTTCCATGACAACGTCTCACACGTAAGAATGTTTTTTGAAAACAATGACCGGGTTCTAAAGCAAACCATAATTTTATCAGTCTTTGTTGTTAAAGGTGCCCACTGATAGTAAGAGGAAAAGAGAGTATTTACCAAAGACAATTCATAGTCATCTATGTCTGCGGAAACACCTCATTTTTACATTTTTGTTAATCAGGCCCACAGCCAGCGCAATCACCCAGCAAACACGGGGCATTCACTTTATGCTGTTTCAATGTTGGGCCAGCGTCGAAGACGGTGGGCCAACATTGAAACAGCATTGAGTGAATCCCCCGTGTTTTCTAGGCAGGTGGTAGTTAGCACTGCCACATGTTATGCCAGACAATGCAGAACATGCATGGCTAGTGTAACTACTTAAACTAGTACTATTTATTCAAGGGCGACAATAGTCTACTCGCCAGCAGGCCTTAACATTGTCCAGCCCTAGACAGATCGTTCTACATTCACGGTATTTGGCGGACCACTATGCACCTTGTTTTTACACATTAGTGCAGAAAAAATGTATCTCATGTGTGTACGCTGTAGGCCTAATAACTTTTCATTATTTTGCACAAAAGTATAAATAGTGGTAAATATACAATCACCATGGTCTTCCTAAAAAAATAATTAGCAAAACAGCGTTAGGCAGATCAAAATTAGGCAGACTAGGGATATCGATAGACGCTTTAGGTCCCTGTTCCACTAATTGTCTCAGCTAAATCAGTCTTAGCCCTTAAAACGCTAAATTTGTTTTATGTAATCCATGGAAACCAAAGGGTTTTTTAATTTAAAATCATCATAAATGTCTTATTTATCTCTTTCCGCTTCATTTGAATTCATATGTTATGGGTCTACGACCATAATAAATGATTTAACTCTTACAGTGCGGGGATCGACTTTAGACGTCAGAATCTGACGTCTGCAGACGTCAGATTCTGTCGACTAAAGTCGGTTCCCGCGCTGTAAGGGTTCAGCTCACTGATTGGTTGAAACTTGATCAGGTGTTTAGAATCCCTTATTAAATCCTAGTAAAACTGAGATTATCATTATTGGATCTAAGAAACGGAGAGAACAATTGCTCATTTGTTTATGCTATTACTATGCTATCATGATACAATACCTTAAAAATGTGTAAGAAACTTAGGATTCACTTTAGATTGTAATTATCCTTGTTGTACAACCTTCCTGACATAGACAGGTTGCGCGTTTAAAATTGTCTGACACGGGTAGTCTATAAGGCTTCTCGTTGTAGCAGATCTCTGAGCCTCTTCTGAGATCACTGCATTGGCTGCCGATAAAATATCGCATAAGTCTTAAGTTGAGTACCAGAGCTGAGTATCATTTCTTTAAAATCCTTCCTTTTTTATCAACCTACATATCTCCCCAATGTATTAGTACCACAGAAAAATTTAGATTGCTTAATTAGATTATCTGACACCAATACGTTAGCTGTTCCACGTTTTCAAATAAAATGGGGTGCAAGGTCTTTTTAGTTACGCATAGGATAAAGCCCGAGGAACTCTACATTCTTAGCTGTGAAAAGGGTCGAAGCAGAAGGCCGAGGCCTTTTTCCCAGCTAAGAGTGTAGAGCTCTGAGGGTTTTAACTCATTTAAAACACATCTGACCTTAATGAGGATCCCTCATAATGAACAGCTTGGTGACACCTGATTTTTAATACCATAGGCCTACCTTGATAATTGGTCTGTAATAGATCAACAATAACTCTCCATTCCCGGCTTAGAATGTCGTGGTCGGACAAAGAAGATAAAGTAGTGGTGTGTTGCACCGGTGGGTACAGCACATGATCTGAGACTTGCCAACAGAGACGGTTCATTAAAAAAAATGAAAACCTTCCCTTTCAACTTATCTTTTCTACCCTAGTTCGTCGGACATCCGGCGTCCAGTTGACGACTCAATACTTTACCTCTGAACATCGAGATTAACATTGATTCCGATTTTTTGGCCTCTGAGCTCGATTCTCCGAGGATTTAGGCGCTATAGAAGTGACTGAATTGATTGATAAGTTTCATTCAATTTAACAGAGATGTTTCCTTTTATGTCTGCTCGCACTTTTCAAGGCCAAAAGGTCATTTTCAAGTTAAAACATGGATATCTGCTGATATATACAGCCCAGTAAACACAAAACATTTGCATAACATTGACCATTTACACCACGTCGGTTCAACATTGTATAAATGGTATACACATGTTTTGTGTTTACTAGGGGGGGGGGGGGTCTATACGCTTTATGCAGGTAGACCATTTGTATGCATTCATTCACCATATTGGTGAATATTATTATTATGCAATTCGTCAGGGGTACGAGTGCGTTTTCATGCATTTTTGTGGAGAATGATGTGACAATTATTCTAGTCGCTTCTGTTATGTTTGCTCGCAATATTCACAGTAAACGGTATTAGAAATAATATCACATATTAAATAAACCAAAAACAATTTTATTCTTAAAATTAAATTCGTTAAAGAAAGTAGCGTTAAAGACAAAATATTTTAAATGTGGTCTGCATAATATACACTAATAATTATACAACATTAAAAAAACACAAAATTATTGACCCCCGATTAAAAAAAATAGCTTTAGTCTAGATAACGACGGATTTTAAAGGTCGCATTTTTTATTACTGAATTACCCATTAGCAGCCTGCATATCAATCATTGGTAGTGACATATAATTATTCAGAACTTATGTGGGTTCAGTTTACTACAATGAACCGTATATTTAGTCAATATTCAGACACCGACTTCAAAATACGACAAATAAATTTTGAATTGGATTTAGCATTTTGATCATTATTCCATGGTACAATTAAATGAATGAAACAAAATTTGTTATCCGAGACACATGTAGCACACATTGTGAGGGAACAAGTTCAAGAAACTGGATAGTTCATAGCTATGTACTTATTAGCTCCCAGCAAACACAACACATTTGTATACCATTTATACAATGTCGGCCCAACGTCTTCGACGTTGAGCCAACGTTGTATAAATGGTATACAAATGTTTTGTGTTTGCTAGGCTTATCGCAATGAACCTGACACCAACAATACATGGACTCTGATCCGACAAATAGATATATCTGCCTCATTAACCCTCACAGTGCTGGAATATGTGTTGTTTAAACTATCGAGAACAAAGGGGGTTTTTAAATTTAAAACACCATAAATGTGTTACTTGGCTATTTCCGCTTCATTTGAATACCTATGTTATGGGTCTACGGCCATAATCAATTTTTATCATTCTTTCAGTTCTTTTAGACGTCTGATTCTAACGTCTGAAGACGGTCCCCGCGCTGAAAGGGTTCAGGTATATGTTAACGCCACACCCCCCCCCCCACCCTCCATGGCTGTAATACAATCTGTATCAACCTCATGGGCTTACTAATTACATATATATATATACATTTAACCTTTGAAATACCAAACGTGAAAGATTTTCAGAAAATATTTCAGAAAATCAAGTTAGAACTGAACGACCCTGATATACGCAAACCGACAATCTAACATTTCGTCCCCTTGGGTGTGAAAGGGTGTATCTGTCACTTTGCAAAGTAGCAGATACACCCTCTCATATCCAAATTTTAAGAGATAATACACTCTCTTGAATGTTTTGTTAGTTTACATTACATATTCATAAGGTATTGCAAAAAGGGAGATACAAATATTTCCTCGTGTCACCTTCCCCCAGTTTTAATTAGCCCGCATTCATGTCATTCTGGTTATGCTGGTATTTACTATGCTTCTGAATATTTCACGTTGATTAATAGTCGATTTCACGCTATTCACCTAGCTATAGACTGACCGCCCAATACAGATGCTGATATTTTGCTGGTCCTCATTTTTGCGTGAACGCAATATTTACGACTATTAATACATCACGCAGCATCATTATCATACAATACACTCTAAACAATATAGGTTCTCAAGAAACCCTTGAGTACTATTACCATGTAACCCCAGGAGAACCCTTGCAGGATTATCCTGGGGTTGCATGGTAATAGTAGGCTACTCAAGGGTTCCTTCTAAATAACCTATATTGTTTAGAGCGTACTGCCTAATCTTACAGTAATTGGATTTTTTATTGAACCTCACGTGAAACCCTCTTGAAACTAATAATTTCGCCAAATTGTCTACTACTAAAATTCAGGCCATTACGGTAAAACATCAGATACGATGGTCTCGGTCAAGAGTTCGCTGAATGCGTGTTCATATCATTCGAGGGATAATTGGTTGCTTACCCAGCAAACAGGAGATATTGAACCAATGTTGGGTCAATGTTGGGCCGGCGTCGTAGACTATTACCAAAGCCGTGCACCTATGATCCATTCGTATGTGGTTATTTAGAAATTGGCCAACTTTCATCTACAGTGTTGCTATAGTTTCGTGATATTTGGCGATGCGATACTCATATGAATGCTTTTTAAAACTGCTCATATGAATGCGTTATTTAGCAGTACCTTTATGAATGCATTATCGTTATGTTGATGATATAATTATCAGGAGCTCGCATATCGATCGATCTGTTCACAATCGACAGCTACTGAATTGCGCAATGAGAACAACTTTAATCAATCTACCCACGCCATTGTTTTATGGATGAGGATAATTTACCAGGACAATATACATTACTGTCTCCTGGGATTCCTTGCTGTGAGCTTGCATCTTCCGACGAAGGTTCTAATAATTCAGGTGAGAGGTTTTTAGAGATGTGCTAATCCCCACCATGACATATAATACACTCTGACTTATACAACTAGCACAAATAGAAGTGTTGCTTATGCTATCGGTTCAGCGTATATTTATTCTAAGTGTATGTATGTCAAGATTTTATCAGTTTGATAGTTTATTTTCTGATATACATAGTAGACTAAAAATTTGATTCAGGAGTGCACTCACCACATCAAGCTTTACATTGCCGGAGACATTTATCCCTTTTAAATGTTCGGGTCAATTAAAAATGAAATGAAATGAATCGGGCTTTAGGCCACCTTTGTGCACATATAGGCTAAACTGGGCCAGGAGAACCTCCTGAGGATGGTGAGATGATTGAGATGACACTGTCCTCCAGACACAGGACTCGAAATTCGAGCCCTGGCGGTCTGAGGCCGAGTACGCTACCTCTCGGTCACGGAGGCTCCCCACAATACTGACTTTCACACGTGGATGGGGAAGAAACATTTTTGTTTCTTTCAAACCGCCGAGACCGGGAACCGAACCCCGAACTCTGGCGTGAAAGGCAGCGGTGCTAACCACTACCCTAGGGCCTCCGCCCTTCGGCTCAATTAAACAAATATGGGTAATTTTCCCCAACTCGGAGTGATGGGTCACGGAAGCGAGACACAACTTCAAGCGGGTGATTTTTTTATTGTAGCTCTTCAGGGATTAAACAAGAGTAACGATAGCAAAACTGTATGTGATCAAAACACAATTAGCTACAGGTGAGATGCCTCGAAATGAATTTATTCAGTATATTGACAATAACACAGTTCATTTGATTTTGAGCAGTTACTGCAACTATCGCGCAAACCAGTTCAGCAAAACCGTTCCCGCCTAGAAATACTAAAATGTACATTATACAAAAAAAACAATGGTTGGTTTAATAAATATTGCACTAAAGATAGAATAGGCCTACAAACAAAGACGCATAGGCAAAACACATTTTATATTTATAAATATAATCTGATGTCACTAAGTAAAAAATATAAGAAAACTATTCAACAAATACAGAATGAAGATGCTCGACGAACATTTGATAAAAAATAGAAATGCTAAGCAAGCGAACCCAAAACTATACTGGAATCCTTTAAAATATCTGAATGAAAAAAAGTACTGCTTCATCAAAACAATATCTTTTTAATAACTTTAGAAAAATAAAGAATGGGATGAAATACAAAATCAAACTGGGTTTAGCAAAGAACGGATCATTTATTTGTGCTAGGGGGAATAATGGATATTTTTGTGCTTTTTTCCTTTATATTATAACACTAAAGTATACGTTTCCTATATAATTATAGTATCATATGTCTTCTCAAGCTTTTTTAAAAAGGCAATACCCTGTATTTATCAAAATTGATGAGTAACTTTCTGTCTATCTCATGCACACAGACTATCAGCTCCTGGACTATCAAGAAAACACAAAAAAAACACAATAAATTCAAGAATGGGATTACACTGTCGAACTTTAAAGATATTTCTTAAAACTGTCTCCAACAATAATTATTATGTGAATTCAGAACATATGCAATATAATTATGTAATACATGTAATACAAACAAAACAGGTGGATATTCTTTTTTATGATGGTATGTCTAGCATTTGCCAAATTGCTGTCGAAATGTCCTAAAATGTAATAATTTTACATACTCTATATGCCAAGCTCATAAAATTTTATGAAATGATTTGACTATATTTGTTTAACTACCATTACAATAAACCATGTGTTTTTTGATGACAGGCACACGTCTTTGGGATCCATGGTGATAGTTGAAAACAACTGGCATTCCTTAAGTGAGAGCACTGACAATGAGATAATGGCGTCTACTCTACACACACTGTCCAGGTAGGCACCAGTACAGTACATAACAATACAGGTCGACGTCCTGAGTTATTTCTCCATTCTTTACCTGAGATACCCTGCTATCTGCATCTGTAGATATAAAACGAGAAATTTACGAATAATTATATACATTATGCTACCAGAAAATATGTCACAAAGGGCAATAAAAATTAAAAACTTATATTGTCATATTTATAGTAAAATTGTCAAATGTGATGCTGATTACAAATATATACATTATATTGTCAAACTATATTATAAAAGAACACAGAACGATGCCTATTTTCTGATGTAAAAATCATAATTTTGATTCTGTTTACAATATGAGCACATGTGTCAAAATGTAAATGGCCGCTGGTTAAGTTTGTCTACATTCAAATAATACGAAACAGTAATTTCATAGTGCCATATCCTAATAGTGATGTATTGGAGGGGAAGACAATAATAGGCTCTCAGCCAAGCTTTGAATCAGACCTGAAAGCCTAATATACGCCCATGTTCGAACTGATTCAAATATCGTTGAAATACACTCCTGAATAGTCTAAGGTATAAATTTAGAAAATTGTCGAGTGTATTGCTAATCACAAAGAGGGTATCATGGTGATGAAAATGTCAACTGTGAACTAAATCAAGATTTAGTGGTAGTTGTTGTGTGAGACTATGAGACGCAATGCTCATCAGATGATAATGTACGTGGGATAGGACCATTGGTCAACATATTTTTAAAAAATTGTATACTTTTTCTTGACCTAACATCCTTTTGCATTATACTCTGGGCATATTTAGCGTTCTGAAAAAATGTATTGACGTACCAATAACTCCGATCACTGCCATGATCAAATTTTCATTAGAAACTAGTACATTTACTCAAAAGTTCAAAGAAACGCATGTACAGTTCTTAAAAACATCTCTTCTTAAAAACGAACTGAAAAATACAGGCCTATATCCAACCTGAGTTTCATTTCCATAATCCTGAAAAAGGTGGTAGCCAATCGTCTGCAAGCTCATATTAAAAAATAACCATATATCTAATCCATTACAATCAGCCTATACATGTAGGAAACATCATTCTACAGAGTCGGCGCTACTGAAAGTACATAGCGACATCATTGTCAGTATGGAAAAGGGTGAAGTTACAGCTATGACAGTGCTTGACTTATCGTCTGTTTTGGCATCATTTGAAATGGTACAATAACAAATAGACTTTCAGACTGTTATGGAATACTCGGCCAGGCTCAAATTTGGTTTTCTTTTTATTTGAAAAATTGTCACAAATCCCTAAAAATAAAGACACTCTGTAAATGTTACACGTTTATGCAGTTCCACAAGGTTCCGTACTGGGACCACTGCTTTTTTTCTCTGAATAAGTTGCAACATTGTTTAGAAACAAGCTTAAGTAATTTAATTTTTCATGTCTAATTCTAGGTCAAGACACAAATCCATCTTCATCAGGCAAAAACCTTGGTATAGTATTTGAAAGTAGTCTGACTTTCCATAAACATATATCCCAAACATGTACACTGTAGGGCATGTTTCTATCACATCCGTGACCTTTGTCCAATTCTGTGTCCTTGGCTCTTGCCAAACAAATTGCAGTGCAACTAGTCAATAGCAAGTTAGGTTATTGTAACCGATCCCTCTTTCACAACATTTCAGAAAATTAGATCACTAAATTTAAAAATGCCTTGTTAGAGTAGCCAAAGCCTACCGTTTTAGTCGTCTGTTCCTATATGAGATTTCCCTATAGCCAGCCCCAGCCTTGTGGAGTGCTCTGTCTGTGCCCATACAACATGCCCAAACAATTTAACATTCCGGAAATTACCTCAATTTCACCTATTTCACTTGGTTTTTCCTCCTTGGTGGCCCGGATCCTTGTTGACGAGCCTGCTTTGACCTGGATCAGGACATATGATCACGTTGAGGATTTGTTTGCTCTGATCTAGGTCCGCTGTACTCTGGTTCCCAGAGCCACACTACGCGGCGTGGCCGAGCTTTATGTAGCCTCTGGTATGCCCCAGTGGCGAATGTTTGTGACTTGTTGCTATTTTTAGATTAAAATAGGGTAATCCCCGAATTCAGACATTTTTGAAAGGTCACTTCCCCGGATGAAGAGTTGCTCACAGTATTGTATTTCCCCTCTGACGCATTTCCTATGACTTGACCCAGAAAATTATTCACTGGCCTCATAACACAGGCATTATGGTCACGTGACTAAGAACATTGGCCAATACCCGGCCATAAATGAAATTGGCCGGGCTCGCCAGGCAAGGTCCGCTGGAGATTTAGGCGTTATGGGAATTTGATTGATTGATTGATTGATTGATTGATTGATCGATTGATTGATTGATTGATTGATTGATTGATTGATTGATTGATTGATTGATTGATTGATTGATTGATTGATTGATTGATTGATTGATTGATTGATTGATTGATTGATTGATTGATTGATTGATTGATTGATCGATTGATTGATTGATTGATTGATTGATTATTTGATTGATTGATTGATTGATTGATTGATCGATTGATTGATTGATTGATTGATTGATTGCTTGATTGATTGATTGATTGATTGATTGATTGATTGATTGATTGATTGATTGATTGATTGATTGATTGATTGATTGATTGATTGATTGATTGATTATTCAATTGATTGATTGATTGATTGATTGATTGATTGATTGATTGATTGATTGATTGATTGATTGATTGATTGATTGACTGACTGACTAACTGACTGACTGACTGACTGACTGACTGACTGACTGACTGACCGACCGACCGACCGACCGACCGACCGACCGACCGACCGACCGACCGACCGACCGACCGACCGACCGACCGACCGACCGACCGACCGACCGACCGACCGACCGACCGACCGACCGACCGATCGATTGATTGATTGATTGATTGATTGATTGATTGATTGATTGATTGATTAGTTTCATAAATTTATTCAAGACTTAAACTGTCCTAAATCCACAGATCCTGATGTTTTGCTGATTAAATTGTTTGTGTTCAACTAAGAAAGGTGATCCGAATGACGTAAATAATTATCGTGGCATTAATAATTATTATGCACTTCTGCTAAGTTGTTTAGAATAATCAAGAACACTAGGTTTTGGTCAATTACCTACCACATACGTTTAGACATTCAACTGTTTTTTTTAATAACTTTTTCCTTTTACAATCAATTATTTATCTATCTCTACAAAATAACAATAAGGTATATTGTGCAATAAATTCCATAAACGTAGAATAAGTGGACTAAGGGGAAACATATATGATATTATTATTATTGTGTATTAAAATACTGTTTCCACAGTAAAATGTGAAGGATGAATTAGTGAACCATTCAAATTGGAGTTTATAGATTAGCATATCTCTAAATGACGTTTTTCAATGTATAGGTATGAAAGGTACATGCAGGTAGAGGATTAAAGGTTCATAAATTGCTAAAGGACATACACAACTTATATGATCCCGACGTCAAGTTTATGTGCTCACAATTTGATAACTTTTTGTCTGTTGTCCAACATACCTGTGTAATATGGGGTTTTCATGCAGCTGGAGAAGTCGAGAGGACACACTTGTTATTTATAAGGATATATTATATAAGAAGTAACGAACAGCTAGCTATTTTATTTCTGGATAAGTAAGAAGACATCCATTACCTTTATCCATTATTTCTTTATCAAATATTGGATGCGTGTTGCAATCGGGTTATATAACAGGCTAGTCAATGCATGAGGTTTACAATATGTTCTTTGTGAAAAGGCTCCAATGTCAGCTTGGTTTAAATAATGCTTGGCGAAAACATGGCTGCGACAATGTTGGGCCATTTCTACGGCTACTTAAACAGCAGCTAGTGATATGTAAATAATAGAGTGGAATGAGAAATATATATCAGTACTGGTGACATTTTCTATATAAATTTTCTATTTAAATTAGCACCAGCGCCTTTGTGAGGAGTGCAAAATATTAAGTGACGAGTACCATATTTTGTTTCTTTGTGCACAGAGCACAGTAAAACAATGAATAACCTTGCTGTTTGTTTATCTTGTTTCTCAAATTTGTCATTATATTTTCTACACAATCATGTTATCAAGAATACAATAGTTTGTATTCTTGAGGTATTTAAATAATCGTGATCATACACCGCACACACGTTTGTATAATAATGCATTTTATATCATATCATATTATATATAACTACCAATGCTTGGTTTACTTTCATATTGCAGTGAAAACTTAAATTGTGATATATCTAGTGTCTTAAACTCTTGGGCCGCTTTTGATAATATATTTTGTCCTATTAGTATGTGGATATGCCCGACTTGTTTCATATATATTCATGACCCTCATGTGTCTAGGTCAAAACTATGGTAATCTGCTTGCAAAGACAATGTTTGCAAAAACAACATATTTCCAATTTAATATTATTTCGAACCACAAACTGTAACCATTGATTATTCCCGAGGACTAATTTATCACTTTGTAGTTTAGTCTAGTATAGTCAGATTGAAGACGTTAAAACTTTGACCTTATGTCCTGCCCGGAACATTTTTGATGATTCTTGTCTCTATATCACAGTATTTTTAGAGGACGGAAAACGTCGCCAAAATATTCGCAAAGATTGCTGCTAGCAATTATAGGAAACTTTAACACGAACAATATATTTTTGGGGTTATTTTTTTAATTACAGATCAATAGCCTATACGTCTACAGTTAAATGTCACAATTCATGTTACCATCTGGATAAAAAAGACAAATAAATGTCCATTTTTAAATTTATATGAATAAATTTCAAAATAATAATATTTCCATCGTCCTTCAACTCCTCTCAATCGCCCTTTAGCGCCTCTCAGTTACCATTACATTTCCGACAATGTTAGTATAAATATTAATAAATAACAAGGTTCTTAACCTTTTACCCCATATATCGTCAACTGACCATCTGTCGAAATATGGCTTCAAGCTTTTTTTTATCTCAAGACATATATAATATGCCTCATTCCTGCAGTAACTCTCCACTTAAAATGCTCGGATCCCTGTATGTCTGATGCTGACAAATTTTAACATGTCAGTTGTCTATCAGTTTTATTTATGTATAAATTTGTGTCACTGTTCACAGGAACATTTGAGTATGTCTGTTTGAGTCTGTCCCACTATTTTGTAGAAGGTAATAGATAGACCCACTAGATGCCATGTATTATCCATTGCATATCTTGCATCTTAGATAAATACTAATTTGCGGTCATTGGATACAAAAAAGGTATAAATATACTTCGAAGTATACATCTCCGCTTCAAAATTAACATATCATCTACATTGCACTATATAAGAATTCATACAATATAATATTTATATATTTTGTTTTATTTCATCTGCAGACAAGGATTTGTCATCGCTGCTGCGCCTTCAATGTCGCATTTTAAGGAACCCATTTGTCATTCTTCTTTATCAGTCACACCTAGTTCTGGAACATCAACAGTCTCAAGTCAATTCATACCACTGATATCTCCCACGTTGCACAAAGACTATAAGACTGGAACAAAGACTGGAACCCATCAAAAAAAGGTGCAAAAAAGACGTCACTCATCAGATCTGTTGGAGACGAGTGCGATAAAACATGAACAATTACGCAGGTCATCTTCATTCTCACAGTCCACGCGTCCACAGAAGAGAACTATTTCTGATTGGAGTGAGTACAGTGCCAGAAGATCTATTGTCAAATTTCGAAGTAGAAAAACTCAGAAAATGAATATTTCTAAAAACGATTTTCACTCTCCTCCTTCGCCAGTGCAAGAGGTGCTGCAGGAGCAGTACCATCTGGCGAGTAGCTTAAACACAAATGTTGGGGAGCGCCTATTAGCAGTTGTGTACTGCTGGTTCTTTGGCTGGATGGACAGTGTCCACTCCGCGCTGACCACACATGCTAATTGTTCTGGACGTCTGGCATGGACACTTAGCTGCCTCCTAGTGACTATTGTGGCCACCATCTCACTTACTGTCTTGGCTGCAATTTTAAATTTGGC
This sequence comes from Flabesymbios commensalis, assembly GCA_964017125.1. Lineage (NCBI taxonomy): Eukaryota > Metazoa > Annelida > Polychaeta > Terebellida > Flabelligeridae > Flabesymbios > Flabesymbios commensalis. Next base: position 36,287,393 of record OZ024902.1, read on the forward strand.
AATCACATTCGTTGCGTTCATGATTCAGGCTGGACTGCGATATTTTTCATTTCTTCTTCTAACGTTAGTTTTGTTTTTGGGCCTGACGGCTATTTTTAGATTCGATTTGTCCCAAACACCAAGAACAATGACCAGTCGCAAAAATATACATTTGACTAACATTAAGAATGTCTAAGTTGTTCAATCCCTGACTGAGAATTGTTTATAAAAATATATATATATTTGTCATAATTGATTGCTCCTTATATTAAGTTTCTGTTTGCTGAATATTTAAGTAACGATGTTAGATGATCAATTTGATATTAACTTGCAATTACTCCATTGTTTATTGCAATTTTCGGATGCAAATTGTATACAAAATGTTTAACAATAATAAGAGCGTTTATTGTTACAAATTTCCAAACAAAAAAATATAAGTTAACTATGCATGTCTGCTGTTAACTTTAGTGCTGATTAATTTACTTCGAAAAAATATGATTTTGTGTATGCTATATATGCCGAGCAGCTAATCAACCCCTTTCTGAATAATTATTAAATAATTTGTATTTATATCTATAGCACCATTATTATTTTTTTTTATAATTTCGAGTTATTGTGCAAGGATATGAGTCTATATTATCAGAATGGGACATTTGAATGTCATAATGTGGTTATAATGCCAGTATATATCACTATCATCGATGATGTGATAATAAAACATTTGAATTCGGTATGATAAATCACTAATATCAATCAACACATGTCAGTAAGATGTACGAATATGATGATATGGTGTCAGTATTATATTACTGATACTAGCCCGTGGCCTTGATCCAAAGCAGACTTTGAAACTTCAAAAGAAAGCAATTCGAATTATCAATAAAGGTAGTTTTTATGGGCACACCGATCCTAAATTACATACACCTACATCAACAACTAAAATGTTATTTTAAATCATTCAACAATACTCTTTCTGATCATTTTCATGCATTTTATTTTGCTCTAAACTGTGAAATTAATAATTATAACACCAGGCGGGGGAGGGGGGCAAATTGAGAAATGCTCACTTTAAACATGAATTTGCTCGTAATTATAAACTGAAACCATGTGCCACATTGATTAAATACAACATATTTTTCAATATTGGAAAAAAGTAGTCACTATTAGTTCAAAAGTTGTTGGACACTAAAGGTACATACTATATAATTATGTCTAGCCCCCCCCCCCCCCCCCCGAAGAGGTGGGGACACGTTGGTTTAACTTTGTCCGTTCAGTTTGTCCGCTAAGTTTGTGTCTGTGCATTCTCTCACTTCTATCGTGCAGGCGGTCGAACCAGAGACGTTAATGCTGGGCTAATGTTGGCCCTGTCCCACTGTCTACGACGCTCACCGAACATTAGCCCAGTATTGGGTTACCGTGTCGTGTTTGGCGCCACGCTAAATGTGGGCCAGTGTCACAGAGGGCTGGCCATCATTAACCCAGCTTTGCTTTAAAGCATTGTGCTGGAATAGTCGGCATAGCTGGCAATGTGTCGGTGTAAAGTGCATTAGTCTGATGGCGTGCCATCGTGTACGACGCCGGCCAACATTTAAACGGCATTGGGGCGGTGTATGCTATGTGCACTCAATCCCTCCAGCATGAAGTACTGAGGTACTGACTAGGACTGAATAGATACTGACCAGCCATGCTCGCATGCAATTGAGATGGTGTTTGTAGTGACCAGGCACGCTGGGGGTTCAGCCAGAAGTTTCATGTTATCATAGAAAATATTTTTTTTCTTTTTAGGTCTATGAATCTCAGATCCGGTTCAATCTCCGGTCAAGTGTTCCCATCTATATCTCAATTGCAGTCGAGCGTGTGGCCAGCACCGGCGACGCTGGTCCAACATCTAACAGACATTGTGTCTATGACGCTAGCCGAACATTAAACCAACACTGCCTCAATGTAGCGTATTAGCTGGGTATGCACTGCCAGTTCCGCAGCCTAGCAAACACGAGGCGTTGAGCCAGTGCTGGTTTGATGCTGGGCCAGCGTCGCAGACGGTGGGCTAGCATTCCACCAGCATTGGGTCAACGTCTCGTGTTTGCTGGGAATGTTAAAAAGCCACATTGTATTTCGCACATCGCCGTGGTTCCAAAACGGGATAATAAATTCCGTTTAATACAGAACCTTAGGCCAGGTGGGGTAGTGAATGACAGTTGTTGTAAGGTGACATTTCAGTGTGTAGATATTAAAACTGTTGCCCAACTGATTGAGCCTACAGACGATTTAGTTACTGTAAATATAAAAAAATGGGTTTCACCACATCAAAATACATAAGCTCTACTGTCCACGGGAGCCATTTAAAAAATCATTCAACTGCAAGACGCGCATGCCTGGGACGGTCAAGTGTAGGCCAACAGTAGCCTATTGAGTACAGATTGACGGCATTAATATAGTCACTGAACTGATTACAAGATACTACTTAAACGGGACAATGCTGTTTTAATCCTAGGCCAACGTCTGCGACGCTGGCCCAACATTGAACCAACATTGAATAAATGTACAATGTTTGAGAGAAAGTCCTCCTGCCCAGCAAACACAAGACATTTGTATAACATTTATACAACGTCGGCCCAACGTCTTTGACGTTAGTCCAACATTGCATAATGTCATACAAATGTTTTGTGTTTACTGGGCATGTCAATACATGCTTGGGGTCAAGCAGTTTCAACATCCCCGCAGTAATACAGTCAGTTTGTTTGCAAGCTAGCGACCAAGTAGGGGCAAGGGCAAAGAGCTTTGAATTATTATCTCATAGATGTCGCTCAAGTATATATGAACTTGCTGTGATTTAAGAACTTGCTCTTAATGAGGCTTTGGGTATGAAACGCATATTTAGTATTATTATGGAATAGGGCCTTGGCCTACCCACGGGCACTATTGCCTTCTGGGGGACCCTTGTCCCGCCAATTTTGACAGTTGACCACACCTTTAATAACAATAATTACAAAAGCCATTGACACTACATCTATTAGCTATCAACCTTTATGGTTATTCTGGTGGAGGGGAGACATATCCATTTTTTGTTTACAAAAAACCAGACCTTTCTGGTTTATTACAGTATAAGTATCGGAAAGCGGGTCATCTCTGGCAAGGAATGATAATGTACAGTATATCATAGACACGGAACAGTGGGCAAGGTATGACATAGTGTTCTGTATATGATATGCACGAGACATCAAGGCATGGTATACACTTACTTAAAGGCCCTGTGAAGTGATTTCAGTTCATCAATATAATTAAAGTATATATCACAATGAACTATCTCATAACTTAGCAGATTATTTTAGTCCACTAATTATCAGTTATTTTCAAAAATAAAATCTGAAAATGTGCACATTTCTTGGGCTGGGCGGATCTCCCACCTCATGACTTCACACACAAAAACCGCCCATTATTGAATCTGAATTAGCATTGAAACTGCATCGGGTATATGTGTTATGTTTCTTGTATTTGTACATGAGCTGAACTAGATCTATATTCATTTCAATATGCCCGCATCGACAAGGTGAACAAGGGGCGAGTGAATGCTAGACGCTGGCCAGGAACGGTCACGGTGATGGCCATCAATTTTAGTGCCGCACCTACATTCAGGCAGCGCTGGACCGTCGTTCCGTCTTGACTTTGGTCAGTTTTATAAAATCATGCAATACATCATCAGCTACATTAAACATGTACATGTATTATAACCAGCCAAGCATGTCTTCACCTTTTGACATCACGAATTAGCTCCGCCCCCTACTTTTGCCTTTGAGAAAATCGTTCCCAGTGGTTTAAAAATGGAAGCTGATCACTCTAATATTTAAAACGTCATCTAAAATAGTATGAAATATGACATTGTGCAGAGTAGGTCTGGGGACTACATGTGGCCTTTAATGTAAGTAGATCTTAGGTACGGAACAGTGGGTCATCTCTGGCAAAGCATGGGCTTGGGGCCCGTCCCACAAAGAATCTTGAAATTAAGATCATGTTAACTTTCTCTTAATTGCATTAGAAAAGTTAATATCATCTTAACTTTTCTAATGCAAATAAGATAAAGTTAAGATGATCTTTAAGATTCTTTGTGGGATGGGCCCATGGTGATGTACAGTAGATCATGTGGGTCATGTTTCACAAAGCATAGTAATGTAGGCTACTGTAAATCATATGCATAGGAATAATGAATGTACAATCTCTACTATCATTGATGTACCTAAATAGCTCAAAAAAAATTCTTGCCTATGCACTATTCACCTACTACATATTGTACACGGCCAATAATAAACAGAATGTATTCGACATTCACATGATCGATATGCATACATCATTATATCATTTAGTTATACATAGATTTTATCCGTCGCAAGATCACATTAGAAATCATTGTAATAATTATTAGGAATGTTAGAGGGGATGTATAATAATAATAATAACATTTCGATGGTCTAAAACAATAGTGGGTCAAGTAAACTTGACAGCGAAATTGTGTTTATCTTTTTGCTTAGAACTACAGTCTGCTAAATCCACTTATCAGCATGTAGACTTGGACTTATAATGATGAAACACACAGCGATTGGAATTTGACAGTAGATCAAGTTATCAGAGTATTTTTTACCTGCCAAAGTGATTTACAGAAGCAAAATTGGGATCAATAAGACACCAAGTTGACTTAGCTCATTGTTACTCCAGGAACACAGAATATACAGAGATTGTTCCTAGATCAACAATAAACTAAGTCCAGGCATTTCCCCTGTGTTGTGACCACATGTCTCAGAATAAGAATGCGCTAAGTGCACTTGCACCGTTGTTCTCCCAGAAACAGAGCCCATAAGCATATAAGACGAGAATAACAATGTGTCAAGTCGAATTGGTCCTGTGTTGAACAGATATTATGCTGATATGTGCTCCTTTTCCCGAGAATAACAATGTGCTAAGTCGACTTGATCTGTTGTTTTAACCTGAATTTGGAATAAATTCAAACTTTATACATATTATAGATGACTTAGCTGGTTATTATTCTAAAGGCCAAAAATGTCACTTAGCACACTATTGTTTTAACCCATCGATTTATTCGTTCAAAAAACATATTACATTATAAAGTATTGAAAAATAGCTAAATTAGGCTGATTTGATCAGAATTATTAGTCATTAAGATGAACATTGTACCCAGTGTTGGTTTACGACGCTGGCCCAACAATAAACCAACATTGGCTACATTACCTATGCGGTGTATGTTGTTAAAAATAGACAATGATGTTAAATGTTTGTACTAGTATTAGCCTATCAAAGTAAAACATAAATAAAAAGTAATATTACCCCCGTGTTCTGGTAATCTGATAGCACCTTGTTTAGCACTGCCAGAGGTTTAAATAGGTTTGCGAAAATGGTTATCATGATTTCATTGGAATCAATTTTGTTGATTTACAAAAATAGAAGATTTTCATTGTGTGGTGCTATGGGTTTTTTTTAAACCGAATTGCATATCAAAAGTATGTAGAGCATGCTCATAAAATTTTAGCTATTTAGATACACCCTTTTCCCGTTTTAGCTCCACATGAAATAAATATACTGCCGACATGTGCACACTATTGTAAAGTTTATTTGCATGCGTGCTTTAGGAACAATGTATAAGCCCACTGTGAGGATAGGCCTATACGGGTACATAATTATATATGAACATTATACAAAAATTGCGTATACATAGTTGGTATCCTGGTCAACTGTAAAATGTATACAGTAACTATTCGAAATGATTAGCACCCATGACGAAACTGAATTTAAATAATAAAATAGCAGCCAATGCACTGCTACGTATAGACATGTCAGCGTAACTTACTGTTGTAGGCCGTTCCCATAGCCTTTCTATTACTTGGATTACACTTTCGTTACCCCAAATTTGTAATGAGGCAATATAGGTCTAACAATTTTTTTTTTGCAAAATGTGCTCTAAATTTGCTAACTTAACATTTGGACCTAAATAATTTAAGTTGTGTTGTAAATTTATTTTTGACTGAACAATTTTTTAGCTTGTAAACCTAACTATGAAAAAGATTTAAATTTAGATTTTTCTTTTGTTTTGTTATCTGAACTCGTTTTCTTTTCCTTTATGTAAAACGGTAAAAGAATCGAAAATATCAAGATTAATTTAATTAAAGCCCAAACTCAACAAAATCAGTGCTGCAAAAGCTATGTGATATATTTAAGTCAGATCAACTCGGAATTAAGAATGCATATACAGACATCTTTAACACAGAATGCCTTGCTCTTCTTGCAGGTTTGGCAAGCACCATTTGGCAATCCGGTGCAATTCCCTCCAGTCTTGACTTTTGCTCGACATTTCGGAGGGTTCAGTCTCACGTCGCACCAAAGGGCATTTCTGTTTCCACACTGTTTGTGGCCCATGCATGTCACGGACGATGGCTTGGTGGTGTAGCGGTAGTGCGCGTAATGGGCTTCCTGCAAACCGTGGCTATTACTGATTCCCAGACAAGGAGTCATCGGAGACTGTGCCTGATGGTGGGAACCACCTGGTGCGTTAAGGGGGTATTTATTTGGTGTAACCGGCGGTGTCTGGGCGTCTAGAAATTTCTGAAATGTACAGTCAACAAATGCGTGATGAAGAAAAAAGATCGGGTCAGCTGTGGCACAGTTAAGGTCACTCATATGTCCTCCAAAGAACTGGTGAACACCGCCGTGATCCATCTCGAACCTGGGATCTGACGCCAGATCTGCGAAGCTGGTTTTATTGATAACCTGATCAATGTCCTCGTCTGTGAGCAGCCAATTACCACCATCAGCAGCCGCATTCCTGCTGATCACCTTGCCGAAGGAATGACAGTTCTTCATAACAGGAAGTTGGTCAAAGGGACCATCCAGAGGCCCGTGCACCGATCCCAGGTAGCGTGGTGTCCATAACACAGAGTCACGTGGTTCAGGGAGAGCTGATTCCAACACGGAATCCCAGTATGGCAAAGCGACTCCTTTCATCGCTCCATGTAAAGCCTGCTCGAACCTGTAACAGTCGGATTAGTACGGGTTAGTTTAACCGGTATGCAATAAATTTAAGATCACTCATAAGGCAGTTAACCCTTTCAGCGCTAGGATTGACAATAGACGTTATACACAAAAATATTTCAGCGTTGTAAGGGTTGAAATACAAAATGTCCCTTAATAATATACAGTGTATCTCGAATAAAATACACCAAGTTGCAAATAATTAAGTCTCCCCTCTGTACACAGAGGTGGGGACATATTGCTTTACCCCTGTCCGCTCCGTCTGTCTCAATCTGTCGCCATGGTCTGTGCAAGGATACTATTCATTTCTCTCCAGCGCTTTCTATGTGCAGGTGGTCAAACACAAGACGTTGACCCAATGCTGAGCTAATGTTGGCCCAGCGTCTACGACGCTGAGCCCACCGGGTTAACCTGGGTTACCGTGTCGTCTTTGGCCCCACGCTGAATGTGGGCCAGCGTCACAGACGGCGGGCCAACATAAGCCCAGCTTTGGTTCAAAGCATCATGCCAGTATACCGCCAGGACTGATTTGATACTGGCCAGCAACGGCGACGCTGGTCCAACATTTAACAGACATTGGGGTCGGTGTCAGAATTTAATCGCCGCCAGTAAGCAGTACCAGACCAGCTGCTATTCCCAGCAAACACAAAACATTTGTATAACATTTGTACAACGTCGACCCAACGTCTTTGCCGCTGGTACAACATCATACAAATGTTATACAAATGTTTTGTGTTTACTGGTTTAAACGCAGCCCCGCAAAAACGAGGTGTTGAACCAGTGCTGGTTTGATGCTGGGTCAGCGTCGCAGACGATGGGCCAGCATCGGACCAGCATTGGGTCTACGTCGTGTTTGCTGAGAGTGTTGACAAGTGTTTCGCACCAAAAGTGTTTCGCACCAAGAATAATAAATGCCGCTTAATACATAGTCTCTACTGTCCACAGGAGCCACTTAATAACAATAATTACAAAAGCCATTTACACTACATCTATTAGCTATCAGCCTTTGTGGTTCTGCTGCTGGAGGGGAGACATCTTCAGTTTTTTGTTCACAAAAAACTAAACCCTTCTAGTTATATTTAGTTTCCAGCGATTCTACAGCGATTATCTTGACAAATGTGTGAAATAAATATATGGCAAACGTTTGCTATACTTACAGAACTTAGCTATGGAAAGTATGGGATACTGCGTGATTATTAATGCGCATATGAAATCTGCATCTCTGTGTCCGTGAAAAAATCATCCTTGTGCGTTTGACACTGACTCTGATCATGCACGGATACGTGCAAATGGATTGCACCAAGTCTATTTTCCCATGTGTACGTTTTTTGTGCACACGCACACGGATCACGTCGAACTGCGAGAGAATTAAATCTAGAGTAAACAAGAGGCCTGAAGTCCTATATCATCCCCCGCCATAAATTAGGTTACAGTTTTTGCGGTCACAAATATTTAAAAAGTCGACTTGTGGTAGCTATTTTAAATTTCAGTAAAATCACCTGTACATTTCCAGATAGTGGGTAATGTGATTGGAAAATGTAAATTATTTCTGACTTTAATTTTTGCGTTTTTGCGACCACAAAAATTATGAAGTTTATCCATGGCGACCATTTTGCATTTCAGTAAAACCTTAAAAAATCACCTGAACATCTCCATATCGTGGGGAATGTGATTGCAAAATTTGAATAATTTCCGCCTGTAATTTTTGGAGTTTTTGCGCCCACAAAATTGAAGTTGATCCGTGGCGGCCATTTGAATTTCAGCAAAACCTTTAAAAAGTTGCCTGCACATCTTCATATCGTGGGGGGTATGATTGTAAAATTTGAATAATTTCCGACTCAAGTTTTAGAATTTTTGCGCCTACAAAAAAATTAGGAGTTGAGCTTTAGCGGCCATTTTGAATTTTGGTAGTATCTTTAAAAAATCACTTGCACATCCCCATGCTGCTAGGAATGTGTTATTATTATTATTTTTTAAATTAACCAAACTATTTTTTTGAGGTTTTTGCGCCCATAAAAAACGTGACGCCTGACGCCTGATGCCTGACGGAATCCTGGCGCGATTAAAATCCCCCTTCCTCTACGGGCGGGGGTTAAAAAAGTGGCTACGCCATCAACGCGTTTTTGCAATTCGGGGTCTATACACATGCCTTTGTCGCACTTAACTTAAAGCAGCGCCTTCGGATAGCATCAATTTTCGTTTTCAGCTTTGTGATGAAGTAGTCTATCCTCCAGATCATGATTTTATTTTTTCAGAGTTTTTAGATTTAAAAAAATATTTTTTATCAACATTTCTATGAATCAGCTTGAAACCCAAACAAACATTTTGTATACCTAAACACTTGCTAAAGAACGTTTGAATGTTCCTACAGCATTGGGCCACATGTTGATGCCGTCGGCCAAGCGTTGGGCAGACAATCAGTGTTGCAGGTGTGTCCCCCCATGTTCTGACTATAAGACACCAATTAGCGGCAATTGCCTTGATCTGATCGTCCAAGACGTGGGAATATGTTGTGTAAAGTGCTGTATATTGCTGACTTGTTTTGTTTACATGGCAATATACGACCTGGAAATATAACTATTTCACTCTTTTTCGGTGCTTTAAAATTGTTTTTTTGACTTTTTTTGTATTTTTAGTTAAGATCAGTAGGCTATAGAGCTTCATATAAATTAAATTTGCAAAATTTACGAAATTGAAAATGTCTCATCCCAAGGGGTCTTATCAATTCAAGTTCATTATTATTCACTATAATACAGCGGCATGGCAAGCTTTTTGGGAGGAATTGTGCGTTTCGTGAAGAAAGCACCAAAGTTGGCACAATGATATATTATTCTATTGACCATCTTTTTCAATTGGGAGCCACTTGAAATTCTCGCCATATGGCCGCCATATTGGATTTCAAAATGGGTGCCCTAAAAATCGCAATTGTCAATTGTTTCAGTTTTACACATTGTAACCTCCAAGATAATCGAGTGTGGTCTATATTTTCGGTGGGAGACACAAATGCTTCAATTATTTTTTTATTAATATAATATTTTTAAAATATATTTGCCATAATTATCCAGATTAGCGCACTTAAAACCCAAAAATTAGGAGTTGAGCTTTAGCGGCCATTTTTAATTTTGGTAGTATCTTTAAAAAATCACTTGCACATCCCCATGCTGCTAGGAATGTGTTATTATTATTATTTTTTAAATTAACCAAACTATTTTTTTGAGGTTTTTGCGCCCATAAAAAACGTGACGCCTGACGCCTGATGCCTGACGGAATCCTGGCGCGATTAAAATCCCCCTTCCTCTACGGGCGGGGATTAAAAAAGTGGCTACGCCATCAACGCGTTTTTGCCATTCGGGGTCTATACACATGCCTTTGTCGCACTTAACTTAAAGCAGCGCCTTCGGATAGCATCAATTTTCGTTTTCAGCTTTGTGATGAAGTAGTCTATCCTCCAGATCATGATTTTATTTTTTCAGAGTTTTTAGATTTAAAAAAATATTTTTTATCAACATTTCTATGAATCAGCTTGAAACCCAAACAAACATTTTGTATACCTAAACACTTGCTAAAGAACGTTTGAATGTTCCTACAGCATTGGGCCACATGTTGATGCCGTCGGCCCAGCGTTGGGCAGACAATCAGTGTTGCAGGTGTGTCCCCCCATGTTCTGACTATAAGACACCAATTAGCGGCAATTGCCTTGATCTGATCGTCCAAGACGTGGGAATATGTTGTGTAAAGTGCTGTATATTGCTGACTTGTTTTGTTTACATGGCAATATACGACCTGGAAATATAACTATTTCACTCTTTTTCGGTGCTTTAAAATTGTTTTTTTGACTTTTTTTGTATTTTTAGTTAAGATCAGTAGGCTATAGAGCTTCATATAAATTAAATTTGCAAAATTTACGAAATTGAAAATGTCTCATCCCAAGGGGTCTTATCAATTCAAGTTCATTATTATTCACTATAATACAGCGGCATGGCAAGCTTTTTGGGAGGAATTGTGCGTTTCGTGAAGAAAGCACCAAAGTTGGCACAATGATATATTATTCTATTGACCATCTTTTTCGATTGGGAGCCACTTGAAATTCTCGCCATATGGCCGCCATATTGGATTTCAAAATGGGTGCCCTAAAAATCGCAATTGTCAATTGTTTCAGTTTTACACATTGTAACCTCCAAGATAATCGAGTGTGGTCTCTATTTTCGGTGGGAGACACAAATGCTTCAATTATTTTTTTATTAATATAATATTTTTAAAATATATTTGCCATAATTATCCAGATTAGCGCACTTGAAACAAAAAAATTAGGAGTTGAGCTTTAGCGGCCATTTTGAATTTTGGTAGTATCTTTAAAAAATCACTTGCACATCCCCATGCTGCTAGGAATGTGTTATTATTATTATTTTTTAAATTAACCAAACTATTTTTTTGAGGTTTTTGCGCCCATAAAAAACGTGACGCCTGACGCCTGATGCCTGACGGAATCCTGGCGCGATTAAAATCCCCCTTCCTCTACGGGCGGGGGTTAAAAAAGTGGCTACGCCATCAACGCGTTTTTGCCATTCGGGGTCTATACACATGCCTTTGTCGCACTTAACTTAAAGCAGCGCCTTCGGATAGCATCAATTTCGTTTTCAGCTTTGTGATGAAGTAGTCTATCCTCCAGATCATGATTTTATTTTTTCAGAGTTTTTAGATTTAAAAAAATATTTTTTATCAACATTTCTATGAATCAGCTTGAAACCCAAACAAACATTTTGTATACCTAAACACTTGCTAAAGAACGTTTGAATGTTCCTACAGCATTGGGCCACATGTTGATGCCGTCGGCCCAGCGTTGGGCAGACAATCAGTGTTGCAGGTGTGTCCCCCCATGTTCTGACTATAAGACACCAATTGGCGGCAATTGCCTTGATCTGATCGTCCAAGACGTGGGAATATGTTGTGTAAAGTGCTGTAGATTGCTGACTTGTTTTGTTTACATGGCAATATACGACCTGGAAATATAACTATTTCACTCTTTTTCAGTGCTTTAAAATTGTTTTTTTGACTTTTTTTGTATTTTTAGTTAAGATCAGTAGGCTATAGAGCTTCATATAAATTAAATTTGCAAAATTTACGAAATTGAAAATGTCTCATCCCAAGGGGTCTTATCAATTCAAGTTCATTATTATTCACTATAATACAGCGGCATGGCAAGCTTTTTGGGAGGAATTGTGCGTTTCGTGAAGAAAGCACCAAAGTTGGCACAATGATATATTATTCTATTGACCATCTTTTTCAATTGGGAGCCACTTGAAATTCTCGCCATATGGCCGCCATATTGGATTTCAAAATGGGTGCCCTAAAAATCGCAATTGTCAATTGTTTCAGTTTTACACATTGTAACCTCCAAGATAATCGAGTGTGGTCTATATTTTCGGTGGGAGACACAAATGCTTCAATTATTTTTTTATTAATATAATATTTTTAAAATATATTTGCCATAATTATCCAGATTAGCGCACTTAAAACAAAAAAATTAGGAGTTGAGCTTTAGCGGCCATTTTGAATTTTGGTAGTATCTTTAAAAAATCACTTGCACATCCCCATGCTGCTAGGAATGTGTTATTATTATTATTTTTTAAATTAACCAAACTATTTTTTTGAGGTTTTTGCGCCCATAAAAAACGTGACGCCTGACGCCTGATGCCTGACGGAATCCTGGCGCGATTAAAATCCCCCTTCCTCTACGGGCGAGGGTTAAAAAAGTGGCTACGCCATCAACGCGTTTTTGCCATTCGGGGTCTATACACATGCCTTTGTCGCACTTAACTTAAAGCAGCGCCTTCGGATAGCATCAATTTTCGTTTTCAGCTTTGTGATGAAGTAGTCTATCCTCCAGATCATGATTTTATTTTTTCAGAGTTTTTAGATTTAAAAAAATATTTTTTATCAACATTTCTATGAATCAGCTTGAAACCCAAACAAACATTTTGTATACCTAAACACTTGCTAAAGAACGTTTGAATGTTCCTACAGCATTGGGCCACATGTTGATGCCGTCGGCCCAGCGTTGGGCAGACAATCAGTGTTGCAGGTGTGTCCCCCCATGTTCTGACTATAAGACACCAATTAGCGGCAATTGCCTTGATCTGATCGTCCAAGACGTGGGAATATGTTGTGTAAAGTGCTGTATATTGCTGACTTGTTTTGTTTACATGGCAATATACGACCTGGAAATATAACTATTTCACTCTTTTTCGGTGCTTTAAAATTGTTTTTTTGACTTTTTTTGTATTTTTAGTTAAGATCAGTAGGCTATAGAGCTTCATATAAATTAAATTTGCAAAATTTACGAAATTGAAAATGTCTCATCCCAAGGGGTCTTATCAATTCAAGTTCATTATTATTCACTATAATACAGCGGCATGGCAAGCTTTTTGGGAGGAATTGTGCGTTTCGTGAAGAAAGCACCAAAGTTGGCACAATGATATATTATTCTATTGACCATCTTTTTCGATTGGGAGCCACTTGAAATTCTCGCCATATGGCCGCCATATTGGATTTCAAAATGGGTGCCCTAAAAATCGCAATTGTCAATTGTTTCAGTTTTACACATTGTAACCTCCAAGATAATCGAGTGTGGTCTCTATTTTCGGTGGGAGACACAAATGCTTCAATTATTTTTTTATTAATATAATATTTTTAAAATATATTTGCCATAATTATCCAGATTAGCGCACTTGAAACAAAAAAATTAGGAGTTGAGCTTTAGCGGCCATTTTGAATTTTGGTAGTATCTTTAAAAAATCACTTGCACATCCCCATGCTGCTAGGAATGTGTTATTATTATTATTTTTTAAATTAACCAAACTATTTTTTTGAGGTTTTTGCGCCCATAAAAAACGTGACGCCTGACGCCTGATGCCTGACGGAATCCTGGCGCGATTAAAATCCCCCTTCCTCTACGGGCGGGGGTTAAAAAAGTGGCTACGCCATCAACGCGTTTTTGCCATTCGGGGTCTATACACATGCCTTTGTCGCACTTAACTTAAAGCAGCGCCTTCGGATAGCATCAATTTTCGTTTTCAGCTTTGTGATGAAGTAGTCTATCCTCCAGATCATGATTTTATTTTTTCAGAGTTTTTAGATTTAAAAAAATATTTTTTATCAACATTTCTATGAATCAGCTTGAAACCCAAACAAACATTTTGTATACCTAAACACTTGCTAAAGAACGTTTGAATGTTCCTACAGCATTGGGCCACATGTTGATGCCGTCGGCCCAGCGTTGGGCAGACAATCAGTGTTGCAGGTGTGTCCCCCCATGTTCTGACTATAAGACACCAATTAGCGGCAATTGCCTTGATCTGATCGTCCAAGACGTGGGAATATGTTGTGTAAAGTGCTGTATATTGCTGACTTGTTTTGTTTACATGGCAATATACGACCTGGAAATATAACTATTTCACTCTTTTTCGGTGCTTTAAAATTGTTTTTTGACTTTTTTTGTATTTTTAGTTAAGATCAGTAGGCTATAGAGCTTCATATAAATTAAATTTGCAAAATTTACGAAATTGAAAATGTCTCATCCCAAGGGGTCTTATCAATTCAAGTTTATTATTATTCACTATAATACAGCGGCATGGCAAACTTTTTGGGAGGAATTGTGCGTTTCGTGAAGAAAGCACCAAAGTTGGCACAATGATATATTATTCTATTGACCATCTTTTTCGATTGGGAGCCACTTGAAATTCTCGCCATATGGCCGCCATATTGGATTTCAAAATGGGTGCCCTAAAAATCGCAATTGTCAATTGTTTCAATATTACACATTGTAACCTCCAAGATAATCGAGTGTGGTCTCTATTTTCGGTGGGAGACACAAATGCTTCAATTATTTTTTTATTAATATAATATTTTTAAAATATATTTGCCATAATTATCCAGATTAGCGCACTTAAAACAATTGATATTAAAAGGAAAAGTAATAGTTTTGATTTGGTATAACCAACTGTAGCTTTAATAGGAGCTTTATCACGTGTAATTGTGATTAACCTGAGAAACTCTGGAGGTATAGATTATGTGAATCTAATTAAATAAATTATGTGGCCGGTAATATTATCGTGGGTTGAATAACGCTTACATAGGGCCATATGCCCGAATCTAGATTAGTGAGAGATTAATTAGCTAAAACAATGCTACAACCTCCAGTTTAACGCTAATATGCATGCCAGAAGGTGGTTTAGGCTTAACACGATGATAAACCAGTATAATAAGTTGGCAAAAGTTAATATGGTAACCATGCCCAGGGGGTGGTTTAAGCACCAGGTTAAGGAATTTGCTGGCAGTATGTGTATTTATATGTAGGCCTATATAATTAATAATTGGTATCCAGGTTAAATTTATGCACATATAGGCTAAACTGGGCCAAGAGAACCGCCTGATGATGCTTATTAAGCGTTAATAATGTTTATAAACATTCATTGTCCCAAGGACGCTTATTAAATGCTAATACTGTTTATTACCATGCATTGTACTTGTAAAGATTCAATAATCTGATTCAACTCACCCTTTTCGAAAGATTACTTCTATTCATTCATTCATTCATTCATTCATTCATTCATTCATTCATTCATTCATTCATTCATTCACTCATTCATTCATTCATTCATTCATTCAATCATTCATTCATTCATTCATTCATTTATTCATCCATCCATCCATTCAGTCATTCAGTCATTAATTAGTTAATCCATTCGTTATATCTAAACTGGTATACCAGAGAGGATGAGAGTAAGACAGTGCCCTCTGTTCACTGGCCACCCTCTGAGTCAAGGCATATGCTCGCGCAAAGTATGAAGTTGATTTAACAATGTTAAGATAGTTTATATACATACAGGCTCTGTCCCTGTGGGAGTATAATGGATTTTCTTCCTCATTATACTGAAGCTTTTCTGTGATATTTCTACTAGAACATCAGAATATATTTATTTTAATACGACCTTCTGAGGATCCTCTTATAGAGTTTTTTTTAAATGCTTACGCCCTTCTGACTAAAAAAGGCTTCTGCTTAAGGCATTGTGGTTTAGCCCCCTATAAACCCTTTAAAAAATAATTCGAATTTGCAGTGGTCACCAATGAACAATAGCAGTATGATTATCATTTACTTTATCAAGTAGACGCTGAACAATTTTTATATTTATATTTCGATGACAACAGAGGTAATTAAAATAAAAGTTTAACAAATTAAATGCCATTTCGCAAGATTTCTACATGTTCACTATACGTCAGTATACGTATTAACCTGGCTACGCTGTCAAATAGAAATAAATGCCGTATTGGTAATTGGTGATATAATCGGTGTTGTATGCTTAGGTAATCAAAGGTTCAAATTAATGGAAAATACCAACTGACAATATCAGCATGACAAAGGTTGAATGACCCTAGTTAGGATAGTGCAGACCAACTGACACGGGACGCTGGGCCAGCGTTGTGGTAATGTGAGGCCAGCGTCATTGATGCTGTAACAGCATTGGGCCGGCGACCAGTGTGGACGGCTGATTGCAGCGAGGGAAATTCCCCAATTGGTGTATGGCGATTGTACGCTCAATAGTGCCAAACTATTGGTTTAGAATTTGACTTTATGATTTGTTAACACGTTGAAAACCTTGCTTTTGACATACGAGTTATTTTTTTATAACACAATGTTTTAGATAACACCGTGTTGAGCCTAAGCTTTATGTTAGCTTAACAAGCTTCGGGCATACGGCCCTAAATTCAGGTCTCTAGCAGACATAGAAACAAAACTATTTAAAATTTATAGTTTTCTGAAGCCGCCATTTTGAAATTCAATATGGCAGCCATCCGGTGTGAATTTGGAGTGGCTCCAAATCTTAAAAATGACGAAATATATTTTTGGGGATGGCTCCAAATTTAACAAATGACGAAATATTTAATAAATCTGCCAAATTTGTAGCCTGATGACATCGCAAGGCTCTGACACAGTGACCTCCATTTTTAAATGTAATAGTTCCCATACGACCACAAGGTTACGCCTGCTGAAAATGGCCTAGTTTTCATAGCCACTTGGAATATTCGTCTCAATTTCTTGGCATCCGAGTTTTTTGGTAATCAGCGCGAGTGTCGTTTTTACACAGCTTGCTGTGTAAACAAAATGACGGTCAGTGTGACCAGGTGACTGGGCCTCGCGCAGTAAATGAGTTAGGCGGCCCAGTCATACCGGGTACCAAATTTGGTGCTTTCTTCACATAACGCACAATTATTTTGCAATGCCGCTGTACTACTTCCAAAACTTGTGATTTAATGGCAACTCCACACAGAGTAATTGCCTGTGGTTTGTGACACTGTACACCAGCATTGAACCAACCTTGGGAGAACGTATCGTGTTTGCTGGCACACTGTACTCTGTGTCTGATTTATGTGTTCTACTTTATTGTGCGCTTATGGCTTATTAGTGCAGTCGGCCGGCACATGCATATAGATCATATGATGGAAATGCGTGGTTTTAACCCTATTAACGCTGAACAAAGAGATGTGCTTTACTGGTGCATAACACCAAGGCATGTCAAGGTCACAGCAAGGTCATTTCAATGTCAAACTTGTCAAATTATCAATATCAAGCTGCTTAGTGGTGCAGTCATCTATTACAAAGGACTGATGGTGACACTGTCTTGGTCGGGCATCATTTTAACACACAATTTTAGGAAGTCCAGGACAGTGCTGATATTGGGAGGGGTAATACCCCCATGTTTGTCCATATTAGACCCCCTTCATCAAGGCTCAATTGAACAAGCATAATTTCAATTATGCATCAGCGTGTAGCATCACCTTGGCTTCCATCGCAAAAGTTTGATACATAACTGGGTATGGAGGTTGGCATGGGTTGAGGTTGTGCTTTACTGCATGGATACCGCTCAAAATAAACGTGAAGGTTATATCAAGGTCATATAAAATGTTAGGTTTATCAGTTTATGGGTGATGTGTACTAAATGCGTAATGGTCAGGTGGGCAACTAAGCAATCCGATATGGTTTGTTTTATTGTACTCCTTGATAAGAATAATATATGGTTTAGAACTCTATCTATATCTTTATGAGAACGTTATGGTAATGTTATTGATTTTATAGCCGTCATTTTGAATTTTTTGTTCTAAATAAATCCTTTAAGAATGACATCTGTCCAGATATTATTATTTGGTGCACTCTATCCACATCATCCATGCACAATCAAAGGAGAAACAAACTTTTATCAGCAAAAAAACAAGTTTACCCTCATGATTGCCGGGCCACATTGATTTTACAGACAAAAATATTAAAAT
Organism: Flabesymbios commensalis; assembly: GCA_964017125.1. NCBI lineage: Eukaryota > Metazoa > Annelida > Polychaeta > Terebellida > Flabelligeridae > Flabesymbios > Flabesymbios commensalis. The sequence goes on from OZ024902.1 coordinate 36,305,732, forward strand.
ACGCACACTGCCCCGAGATATCTCAGGACCCGCGATAGCATTTTTATTATCCCGAGATATCTCGGGACCCACGCTAAAAGGGTTAATGGTGATGCAACACTTTGGACGGCGAGCCAACCATAAGCAGTCACTGGGTAGACGTTGCGCTCTAGCTGTTACAGTTTGTTCCCGTTGACCCTTTACCTCTCAAATTAGTTAAATGAAATCTTCATCCACTGCACTTAATGGTGTGTGTCTCGTTAATGTCAAGGGAATGAAAAATATTTAGATCAAGTCACGCTTGCTTGTAATTCTTGCTGAGATGAACAAACAAACAAACAAACAAACAAACAAACAAACAAACAAACAAACAAACAAACAAACAAACAAACAAACAAACAAACAAACAAACAAACAAACAAACAAACAAACAAACAAACAAACAAACAAACAAACAAACAAACAAACAAACAAACAAACAAACAAACAAACAAACAAACAAACAAACAAACAAACAAACAAACAAACAAACAAACAAACAAACAAACAAACAAACAAACAAACAAACACACAAACAAACAAACAAACAAACAAACAAACAAACAAACAAACAAACAAACAAACAAACAAACAAACAAACAAACAAGCAAGCAAGCAAGCTAGCAAGCAAGCAAGCAAGCAAGCAAGCAAGCAAGCAAGCAAGCAAGCTAGCAAGCAAGCAAGCAAGCAAGCGAGCAAATAAGGAAGCAAGCAAGCAAGCAAACAAACAAACAAATAAACAAACAAACAAACAAACAAACAAACAAACTAACAAACTAACAAACAAACAAACAAAAATTCATACAAACAAACAAACAAACAAACAAACAAACAATCAAACAAACAAACAAACAAACAAACAAACAAACAAACAAACAAACAAACAAACAAACAAACAAACAAACAAACAAACAAATAAATAAATAAATAAATAAATAAATAAATAAATAAATAAATAAATAAATAAATAAATAAATAAATAAATAAATAAATAAATAAATAAATAAATAAATAAATAAATAAATAAATAAATAAATAAATAAATAAATAAATAAATAAATAAATAAATAAATAAATAAATAAATAAATAAATAAATAAATAAATAAATAAATAAATAAATAAATAAATAAATAAATAAATAAATGTGATTTTGGTACTTTTTTGTGCCTATATAAGCTAAACTGGGCCAAGAGAACATCTTGAGGATAGTGAGATGAATGAGATGGCACTGCCCTCCAGACACAGGATTCAACATTCGAGCCCTGGCGGTTCTAGGCTGAGCACGCTACCTCTCGGTCACAAACGGTTCCCCACAATAATGGCTCTTCACAAGTGAGCAGAGAAGAAACATTTTGTTTCTTTGAAACTTGAAAGCCAGAGTGGGGCTCGAACCCGCGATCTCCGATTTTTCAAGCGGGCAGCTTTAGCCACTGCACCATACCAGGACCCCCGCCGAGATAAGAAACGTTCCGCTGTGAAACAGTGCTATTGACTGTGCTAGTAAAAAAAACAAATATAATTATTCACTATTATATTCATGATTAATAGTGATTGTTAACAGTGCTAATGAAAAAATATTAGACCATGACATTGTGTCAAAGTCTGCCTGTAACCAAACAAGAGTCAAATTTGCCGACCACGTGGGAAATTCAGCTAATCACCACCAGTCAGTGGTCAGTTCTTATGACGTAACAGGTAGACTTGGACACAGGGGCCGGCAAGAGAGAGATGGATGGGGAATGTACGCTGTTTGACGGATGGCGCAAAGTTGTGGATGGCGGGCCAGCCATAATTCACAACTGGTAGACCTTTTCAAATGGTAGTACCTGTTTTTCTTTTTGTGCTAGTTTTTTTTAAATTTTCTGAAAACGTTACAGTTATGTATTTTCCCATTGAATGTCATATCAGTCCTACTATTTTTGTAGTTATGATTACTGTCACTATGATTTCCATTGCAGTAGTAATAATAATTGTTATCATTATGCCGTATTTAAGTTTTTAAGAAACGGCACAGCACTAGTTAATAATATATAGATAATTACAAATCCAACAACTTCTTCATCCTACTGACCTGCAAATAAATTCCCTGTGCCAAACGAGGAATGCTGCACCAAGATGTGCTCCTGGTGACTCCTGGTAGTGATGTAAAATATGGAAAACGTCGTAGAATTGGTTATATTTTAGTTTCCATATTGCTGTCTCAAATCTTCTTCGCTCTCTTTTCGTGAGCAAACGATACTCTTTTCGAACGAATTTTCCTGTTTTGTATTTGTTGTTTTGGCAACTGAATTGCTCAAAAGCAACTACATCCTGTAATTTGGGAAGGACAGGAATTATTTCACTACACTCTCGACCCAATGCAAGGCAGCATAATTGATTAATTTCGTCTGTGCTGTATTTGCTATCTGTGACACCCCAGAAGTCACACTGTTTCTCATAGCATGTGCAGTTTGGAGTGGTCTCTTTGGTTGATGGAGTAGTTGTATCTGGTATTGTTGTTTCTTGGGTAGTTTCCTTGGGTACTGGAGTAGTTGTGTCAGGCATTGTTGTTTCTTGTGTCGTTTCCTTGGGTACTGGGGTGGCTGTGTCTGGTATTGTTGTTTCTAGGGTAGTTTCCTTGGATACTGGACTAGATGTATCTGGCATTGTTGTTTCTGGGGTAGTTTCCTTGGGTACTTGAGTAGTTTTGTCTGGCATTGTTGTTTCTGTGGTAGTTTCCTTGGGTACTGGAGTAGTTGTGTCTGGTATTGTTGTTTCTTGGGTAGTTTCCTTGGGTGGTGGAGTAGTTGTCTCTGGCATTGTTGTTTCTGGAGTAGTTTCATTTGGTATTGGTGTAGTTGTGTCTGGCATTGTTGTTTCTGGAGTAGTTTCCTTGCGTACTAGAGTAGTTATCTCTGGTATTGTTGTTTCTGGGGTGGTTTCTTTGGGTGGTGGAGTAGTTGTGTCTAGTATTGTTGTTTTTTGGGTAGTTTCCTTTGGTACTGGAGTAGTTGTGTCTGATATTGTTGTTTCTTGTGTGGTTTCTTTGAGTGCTGGAGTAGTTGTGTCTAGTATTGTTGTTTCTTGGGTAGTCTCCTTGGGTACTGGAGTAGTTTTATCTGGTATTGTTGTTTCTTGAGTAGTTTCATTGTGTACTGGAGTTGTTGTGTCTGGTATTGTTGTTTCTTGGGTAGTTTTATTAGGCACTGGAGTAGTTGTGTCTGGTATTGTTGTTTCTTGGGTAGTTTCATTGTGTACTGGAGTAGTTGTGTCTGGTATTGTTGTTTCTGGGGTAGTTACCTTGGGTACTGGAGTAGTTGTGTCTGGTATTGTTGTTTCTTGGGTAGTTTCCTTGTGTACTGGAGTAGTTGTGTCTGGTATTGTTGGTTCTTGGGTAGTTTCCTTGGGTACTCGGGAAGTTGTGTCTGGTATTGTTGTTTCTTGGGTAGTTTCCTTGGGTACCGGAGTAGTTGTGTCTCGTATTGTTGTTTCTCGGGTAGTTTCTTTGGGCGGTGGAGTAGTTATGTCTGGTATTGTTGTTTCTGGTGTAGTGTCCTTGGGTATTGGAGTAGTTGTGTCTGGTATTGTTGTTTCTTGGGTAGTTTTCTTGGGTATTGGAGTAGTTGTGTCTGGTATTGTTGTTTCTGGTGTAGTGTCCTTGGGTATTGGAGTAGTTGTGTCTGGTATTGTTGTTTCTTGGGTAGTTTTCTTGGATACTCGGGAAGTTGTGTCTGGTATTGTTGTTTCTTGGGTAGTTTCCTTGGGTATTGGGGTAGTTGTGTCTGGTATTGTTGTTTCTTGGGTAGTTTCCTTGGGTACCGGAGAAGTTGTGTCTCGTATTGTTGTTTCTTGGGTAGTTTCTTTGGGTGGTGGAGTAGTTATGTCTGGTATTGTTGTTTCTGGTGTAGTGTCGTTGGGTATTGGAGTAGTTGTGTCTGGTATTGTTGTTTCTTGGGTAGTTTCCTTGGGTACCGAAGTAGTTGTGTCTCGTATTGTTGTTTCCCGGGTAGTTTCTTTGGGCGGTGGAGTAGTTGTGTCTGGTATTGTTGTTTCTTGTGTAGTGTCCTTGGGTATTGGAGTAGTTGTGTCTGGTATTGTTGTTTCTTGGGTAGTTTCCTTGGGTACTGGAGTAGTTGTGTCTGGTATTGTTGTCTCTTGGGTAGTTTCCTTGGGTATTGGAGTAGTTGTGTCTGGTATTGTTGTTTCTTGGGTAGTTTCCTTGGGTACTGGAGGAGTTGTGTCGGGTATTGTTGTTTCATGGGTAGTTTCCTTGGGTGATGGGGTAGTTGTGTCTGGTATTGTTGTTACCTGGATAGTTTCTTTGAATGCTGAAGTACTTGTGTCTGGTATTGTTGTTTCTTGGGTAGTTTGCTTGGGTACTGGAGTAGTTGTTTCTAGCATTGTTGTTTCTTCGGTAGTTTCCTTGGGTGCTGGAGTAGTTGTGTCGGGTTGTGTTGTTTCTTGGGTAGTTTCCTTGGGTATTGGAGTAGTTGTGTCTGGTATTGTTGTTTCTTGGGTAGTTTCCTTGGGTACTGGAGTAGTTGTGTCTGGTATTGTTGTTTCTTGGGTAGTTTTCTTGTGCACTGGAGTAGTTGTGTCTGGTATGATTGTTTCTAGGGTTGTTTCCTTGGGTGATGGAGTAGTTGTATCTTGTATTGTTGTTTCTAGGGTAGTTTCCTTGGGTGGTGGAGTAGTTGTGTCTGGTATTGTGATTTCTTGTGTGGTTTCGTTTGGTTCTGGAGTAGTTTTGACTGGTATTGTTGTTTCTTGGGTAGTTTTCTTGGATACTGGAGTAGTTGTGTCTGGTATTGTTATTTCCGGGGAAGTTTGGATTGGTCCTGGCGTAGTTACGTCATCTCGTATTGTTGTCTTGTCAGACGTAGTGCTCATTGGGTAGGTTGTAGGTGGTGTCGGCGTTGTGGTTGTATCCGAAGTTACAGGAGTCATTGTAGCTGATAATACAACACTTGTGTTTCTGTCCAAGTCTGGCGTGGATAACACAGTGGGACTGGGCGTATAAATTACTGCTTCTGTCGTTGTAAAGCTAGGTTCCAAAACAGTGGACGAAGGACAAACAGTGACCGTCACGGTCACTGTCTCTGTGGTCACACCATGCACAACAGTGATACCACAATAAAGTGCAGTCACCAAGGTGAACCAGTATGTGGTCAGAGAGCTCCCTGAATACTCCATGGTGCATCATCCGATGTGAACTACACATCTACGGGGAGTGATGCACCGCTAGCCCCACATAACATCACATTCACCCAAAAATATACTACAATATGCGAGAAGTTGGCGTAGTTCTACACGCGTCGTTGACAAACTTCTGTGATGCTGGCCTAACATTGAGCTTACGTTATCCTATCGCCAGTTGGCTTGGTACATGGAGTATTCTGCCAGCGTAGTGTTCATCTAAGCATTAACGTTAATTTAGGTGACATGCACAATTAACTGCGAGGGCAACGCCCTGCTATTATAAAATATCTTAAAAGGACAATTTTTAATGCACCGCATTGCTCCGAAATTTGAATGCATTGCTGTATTATCATGATCGGTCCAAGCTGGGTGTGGCGGTAGCGTGTCAAACACACAGCTACTTTCTAGCTATCTGGATCCGATCCTACCCATGAGCACTTGATCATAAGCGAGAGAAAAATAAATGAAAAGGAAATAAATGATAAACCGAATATATAGTCACCTAGAATAATGGAGATGAGGAAAAAGCTAAACACTATAGATTTGAAACTAAATTTCGTTTGACGTCTCCAACACAAGTTCAAATTAAAAATGAACCCAAGAAGTAGTCATACTAATAACTGTCTGATTACTTATTTGGCGTGGCGACAAACATTTATATGCACAATCTTGTTACGGTAGGCATTAAGTTGTCTATATACATATGACACATAATTATACAGATGATTGATATGTACAACTTATACAGTCAACAGATCATAACATACAAATAATTCAAATCTACTCAATTCCTAATAGGATAAATTGATTATGTCGAAGATTGATTTTTAAAATTTAAATTAAAATTAAAATTTTATTTTTGTCTGAATTTAGGCATACAACAAGATGTCCAGAATTAGACGGAGACTCAGGTATCAAATCCATTTGTGGCAGGTTTTATTTTGTTGTTGTTACAGGAAGTTTCCATAGCTCTGTATAGGAAAGGTTTGTTATAAAAATCTAAAAAATCACCTTTTTTTCCAACATTTAGAAGCGTTTTATCATTTGTTTGTCTACAACCTGTTTATTAACGGGGTCATGATTGTGGAGCTTGATACATTACTGCGCAATGACTAAATGATTACATTTTTTGCAATAAGTTAAAAAGTTTAGCCAGATTTACAGACCTGTAAACTGAGATAAACCATTGGTAATTCGATACTATGACCCATTGATTGAGTCTGATCATTCATCATTTCTCTGAAATTATACGATATAATTTCGTGGCAGAAAAGCTGCCACTGGACTGTAACGGCCATATTTTTGGGGTCGCTCACAATGCCCCATGTCTTTTTATTGAGATGACTTCATATCCGGATCAACAGCATTGAAATAGCCACAAACTCAGTCACTGCAAACGAGCTGTCAAGTCCAAAGAACACTGAGATATTCACAATGTGTTACTTCTAGAACTTGGATTCCAGATACTTAACACGTAATTGTCCTGGAAGATTGGAAGAGACATTCTAACATATGTAGATATATACGTAGATGAAATTTAATTATCCTCTTTGTGTATGAAACAATTATTAGAACAAAAAAACGTGTTGGGCTAGACCTGTGAGAATTGAAGTTTTAAGACGAAGCCAGTTTAATTCTCACAAGGAGGACCTCGAATAACTACGAAACCTGAAAACTATATATTACTATTTTTATCTATATTATCAATAAAATCCAGATGATATAGTTTATATTATTATATGTTAATGCCAGCCTGCCATATTATTTATAGGTAGACCAAATGACAATCCATTTGTCAAAATCACTCATCCATCATATTAAAAGTTACTAAAAGCTATGTATATATTATTTTTTGTTTATGGACTATTGATAGATATTTTCTCTATCTTGGAGCTCGTCATCTAGACAACTTCTAAGATGATTTCTGATAATCTCACAGTATCGGATGTGTCTGAAAAATATATACACCAATATTAATAATCCATCTCGATTCCTGTAAAGTTATGCACATTTATTTCTCCATTGTGGCCACGTGGCGGCCATTTTGTTTGCTTTCTGTCTGCTCTCTTGGTTTCTACCATCTCTAAAATATTGATGATAACGCCACATTGTCGGGCGTACCTGAAAACCCCATGGTAGACCAAAATCATTGATCTAAATTCCAAATCCTAGTAAAAGTTATAAACATTTCTGTTCTGCCGTGTTGGGCTAGACCTGGTGGCCATTTGTCTGATAACCACCATCCTGATTTTTGGAATCTAGACTATGTCTGATATGAGTTTGTATAATACCACTCGCTGGGGCGTGTATGTAAATATTATATGCTATATACCAATGTCATTTATCTACTTTCATTCTGTTGAAAAATAGATTTATGTTTTGTTCCACATTTGGACGGCTAAAGTAGAAAATCCAATGGTAGACACTAAAATCATGCATATGCTTCCATGCTGGCAAAAATTATACCAATTTATTGCTTGACTTTGTACAAATGGCGGTCCTCTTGGATTTTACAAAAGTAAAGGTGCAGGTTTATAGTCTGATATCAAGTCTGAAGACCTATCGTCCGACTTTACATCTTACCCCCTGGTCACTGGACCTGTTCATTCGTGTGCCATTTCAACTCCACGGAGAGCATACAGTCCTGCAGCCGTTTGAGCGCATTGAACTAATCGTGCACATTGCAATCTCTGTCCTACCAGGTACTCATTTTCATCTGAGTCAAGTGAAGCATTTGAGGGTGAAGTGCCTTGCCCAAGGACACAACATCTTAACAATGCCCCAAGATTGAGAGGGGAGGAACATGATAGCTCTAGCTGTGTTTTCAAATCGTTGCAATTCATGGTAGTACGTGCGATGAGTGTGATAAGCTGACGATTTGGCAACAATAAAGTTTCATACTAGGTAGCCCTAGTACTAAAGTTGACTCTTTTCTACTTGGCATGAGGAGAGATAAATTACTACAATTTATAGTATATTCAATTTTTTTTTCAGCTTTTTACGTATCAAAGCTTTTGTTGACCGAATGGAATGAATTTGTTAACCTTCGAGTGCAACAGATTTTAAAAACATATATATTTTACAAAATAATATCTACATATTGCCAACAACTGACTCACTGTAAACCCAGATAATAGTGTCATGTAATAGTGACGATAATTGTATTTTAATATATTGAAGATGTTTCCCATGTATTGTCATTGTATGTCAGTGCGCATCTTCTCTTTGAATCTTATTATCACCTAGGGTTGGAGTTTGCACAGTTTTACTGTTAAACGTGTATACATAATCAAGATATACAGAAGTTATTGGAAATGTCATTTGAACGTTCTTTTATCTTCAAAGTGTTTCAAAAAAATTATTCACCTCAAGATTATATTTTTTAAGCATGCAAGCCACGGGCACATCCAAAATTTAGAAGGAGAGAGAGGGGACTGCAAGTTTGGTTGACAAAGGGGGCATGGACGTGATTGTGGCGACAATTTTCAGACAAATTACAAAGTTGATAAGTCTCTTAGAACAAAAATGATTTCTTTCTCACTTAATTATACTCTTTAAACAAAATATTTTGCAGTCGCTTTCACCACATTAAAATATTGTTCGCCACCATCCTTGATCAAAATAACGTCAGCACTGTGTAAGAATTTCACATATTTATCACAATTCAGAACTTGTTTTTTCTAGTAACCATAACATTTGGTGAAATAAAAGTTTCTGTCCGTCTGTCTCTCTCAGAATCAGTTTTCATGCAGCGCGTCTGATAAAGTTTTTTGAGCAGGACCACGGATTTACAGACCCACTGCTAAAGTGTCGTCCATGGCAAGATCCGAATCACTTTTTTGGCATTTATGTATGGGACAGTAATTGTATAATTATCTGATGATCATTTTATAAATGAAGACAAATACATGTAGACAGCAAAAGATGCACTTTATACCCTGCCAATCATACTGATTGGTGTGGAATGTTATGCACATCATCACAATATCCTCTTGATGTGAATGACAATAATTATTACCAAGATAATTGTAGTAATTTACTCTACTGTACTGTAAACTGTCGACTTTAAACTTTAGCGGATTGAATGAAAGTATAATGGCATTGCTTAACCCTTTGACTTCCAGGCCGGGGTGCATGCCAAGATCCAGATATACTGGTGTAGGAGTTATATTTTTCGTCATTTGAAGCTGGAATTGCTAACGCAATTTCCAGCTTCAAATGACGAAAAATACACAAATGTAGTATATATTTGACGGAAATGTGTGTCATTTTATGGTTACGTTCATTGACGAATGACGACGGAAATTTCCGTCATGTATGGTAGTGAAAAGGTTAAAGAGACAGCCACAGGTTAAAATCATCAAAAAATCGGTGATTTTATTTTGGCCTCTTAATATGACCATATTATGTAAACATGTCCATAGACTAGAACTGCAAAAGTATTTAATTTTTTCTGCTGCGCATTCACCAGTTAGGCTAGATATAGAGACGAAAATCCCGTATTTAGTGTTTTTGGCATGGTTGTCAAAAATGTTATTATTAATATTGGCGGGTTTACGGTAATTAAAATAATATGATTCATAGAGACTGGCGACGCGCAAACGAATATATGGACAGATATACATGAATGATTTAAGAAAGGATTCGAGTAAGCAAAGATACTCGAAACTTCAATTTCCCGCTGTGTTTGTGTATTTCCTCTGACAGACGTAGAATCGTCAAACGATATTATGTGAGTGCCCATGATTGTTGCACTACTAAAGATAGTGTGTAGGCCTATAATGGGTGTCAGTAATAAGGGTAATGGATGACTGCAAATAGTAGAGAGGTGTCACTGTGTCCATGATTGTTGATAGTCAGGGGGTCAAATGCATATTTTTGGGCGAACCTGGAAAGTGGGTCCAAAGTTTTTTTCTAAGTGTTTTCATGTTATATAGGTATTGTAGTCCATGAAACTGCATGATGGCATTCTCACAACATTGAGCATTTTTATATAACACGTTTTATAAAATCACGTCAATCGGGATGCAAAATAATGGTTTCCCACGGTTCGAAAAATATAAATATTTACTAACCTAATCTATATTTGCCATTATTTGAAATAGTATGTATTCAGTATTAACAAAAGTGCTTTCATAACTGTATAAATTGATTGAACCAGAAGTTTTGAGTTATGTGAACCCTTTGACCCCAAGGTCTTGCATAAACCCAAATTCCAGTTATCACATTTTATAATAATATAAGCGTGTGACATATCAAAATGAAGGGAATTTCATTACGAACCTCAATGTGACATCGCAAAGCAACTATAAAACATTTGTACCGCAATAATTATTATTTATATATATATTGACGAGATAATATAATGTGTAATTGTTGCCATACGTTTTAAAATTTTATATATTACGTCATCCAATGATGTTAACACTTGACATCGAAATATTCGTTTATAGATTTTTACATTTTCTTGAAAGAAATCATTGTGTGGTTTATTAACTCCGCCATAAGAGGTCATGTTTTTAGTCGGGATGGTTTGTCTGTTTGTTTATCCGTCAGCAGGATTATTAGACCTGGCGTGGCTGGGGGTAAGGTGTCACCCGGAATGGGAATTTAGGCCACTATTTTTTTCACATAGTTGGACTATTCAGGGGCCAGAATCAACCTGTACAGGTCACTGTAGCTGCTTTACTGAAATATGGCCAAAGGTGTACATGACCTATGCGCGATTTTTTTCCGATTTGGAAAAAAACTAGCGTATGAAACATTTTCGCCCACTGAGTAGTGAAGCTATATCAATATATTTGATACCAACAGAAAGCTACTGGAACAGGCTTTCCCGTGGATGTAACATATTTTCTGTCCGATTTTTGAAAAATACACAAGCTTTAAGTTGGTATTTTAACCCTTAATTTTACCTATTTTTATTACTTTTTCAGTAAATAATCAAAATACTTTTCACTTAGCCGATTTTTGTATGGTATACATGTTTAGTTTTGATTCAAACATGTTCTAGAACTATTGTTGACTTAAAATAAACCAATTTGGAAGTAAAAAATAATTACCTATTTCAACATATTACACACTTTTTTTTGTTGGACGTACAATTTGAGCACTTTTCTTTCGGCTCAGGAAAATAGACTGTGTCTCATATTTTTGCCCAATGAGTTCCAAAATTTAAACAATCAGTTGAAATCTACTATCAAGGGCTTTAACGTGGATGCATAATATTGTATTTCTGTTAAATACGAAAATGTACAACACAGCGCTAAGTTTGTATTTTATCCCTCCATTTGAACAATTTACAACGTTTTTTAGTGAATACCAGCAGGACTTCTCTCTCGTGTTAACTTTATAAGGTACAGATTATTGTTATTATTTTTACATTCTATGGAGCCATTTTTCAAAAATGATCTTGAGCACTGAAAAAGTGATTACAGAAACTTTAAATGTTATCTCAGCGTCCACAAAAGTGATCTTGGCCACTGAAGAAGTGATCTCAACCACTTTAAAAACTATCTCAGCCGCTACAAAAGTGACCTTGGCCACTGAAGAAGATTTAGTGATCACAGCGACTTCCAAAGTTATCTCAGCCTCTACAAAAGTGATCTTGGCCACTGAAGAAGTGGTCACAGCCACTTTGAAAATTATCTAAGCCACTAGAAAGATGATCTTGACCACTGAAGGAGTGATCACGGCCGCATTAAATGTTATCTCAGCCACTACAACAGTGATCTTGGCCAAAGAAGAAGTGATCACAGCCTCTTTAAATGTTATCTCAGCCATTACAAAGGAGATCTTGGCCACAAACAAACTGGTGTCAGCCACTGAAAAAAATATATAAGCCACTACAAAGTGATCTTGGTTCTGAAGAAGTGATCACAACCACTTTAATAGTTTCTCAGCGGCTACAAAAGTGATCTTGGCCACTAACAATCTTATGTCAGCCCCTGACAAACGTGATCTCGGTCACTGCAGAAGTAAACTTGACCATTAAATACGCCATCACAGTCACTTTAAAAATCATCTCAGCCACCACAAAGGTGATCTTGGCCACAAACAAACTGGTCTTGGTCACTGCCGAATATTCTGACCTCATTTCAAACCTGCTGCCAGGACCCTTCTTATCTCGATGTGATGCTATGGCTGGATGCATTGGTAATGGAATCATGTTGATTATCATTCTTGGGGATATTAATCTCTAGCTTGATCAGTTGATGTAGTAAGGAACTTATTCTGTGGTTAGTAAGTCGGTCGGGGGAGTACCACCTGTTCATAATTATGTTGATTGCCATCAACTGAGAAAGCCTTGAAGGAACATTTGAAAATATAACATTTACAAACTTTCAGGTGAATAATGCCTTGATAATGCCCTGAGCCAGTTAGATCCATTAGTATATGGATGAAACATGGAAGCAACTAAGCAGGAATACATCGTCTTGTATCAGAATATGATGTATACTAGTACCACATTAAAAAGGATGATGAAACAAACAATGAACAGGAATGTAGTAGCAATTTTAATATTATAACAAAATGATGGCAAAGGCGGTGGTGTCATTGCAGATTATTTAACTTGTTTAAGATAAAGAACTTTTTTTAAATAACGATTACGTGCAATTTTGATAGTTTACCGCAACCTCTGAATTATTACACCACATTATTGATAATTGATGTATCCATATAGTCAGATATAGATATGCTGTGATATTTGAACTATAAAAAAAGAAAAAATCATGAATTATTTACTCATCTGTTAAACTTTTATACCACAAGAATGGAACATAGTTACGTCATAGTTAAATGCAAACCGCATTGTCATTGATGAACGAAATTTAATTTTTTTTGAAAAAAATTAAATTACAATTTATAATTTAATTTAAGCATATGCCTGACACAGAGGCTAGGCAATTGGCATTTAAATTTACCTTATTAAGGCTCACAAATTTTGTCTGAGAGTCTCAATAACGGCCGGGCATCTAAACATTGGGGGAGCGTTGAGTCAATGCAGCGCATTAATGGTGATTTCATGGTGTGACAGCGTCGCAGATGATGACCCAACATTGGGTTAGTGAATCATGTTGACTGGCCCATACAATAGAATGGCAACGTATAATCCATTGCTACACAATTCAAGCCATATGTGGGGCCTAGAGGAACGAGAATAGGTGAGCGACAGGTTATCTTGTTTATCAAGATGCATGGAACTTCATAACAAAAACCTCAATTATAAGACAATGAGTGCAGGTTCAGCTATATAAAGATATACAAATGTGGAGGGTGTAATATACAAACGATACTGAATTAGGCATGATGGACCTGAATTATTGACCTTTGACCTTGAATTATAGCCTTGACCATTGACCCAATGATATTTATTATTATTATGCATCAATATACAAACAATCAAACTAATAGCTATCAGTTATATGAATAAATACAGGGATATTCTGTTTTTCCCGATCAACTAAAACCACTATTTTGTACCGCGATAGGCGAAAAAATGTAAAACGCGTTATTTAAAAATGCTCAATGTTGTGAGAATTCCATCATGCGGTTTCATAGAGTACAATACCTATATAATATGAAAACATTGAGAAAAAAACTTTGGACCCACTTTCCAGTTTCAGCTCCTGGCCCCCTGACTATGACTAATACGTCTTTAAGTTTCTGTAACCAGCCCACTTATTTCACCTTTTTTAACAGATATCTGAATAATCATAAAAAAATTATACCATAACGATAGTATCATTTTTTATTATTCAAACCCAGTGGCGGATCCAGGGGCGCCCCCCTTTATTTCTGCCAAATACTCCTAAAGGCGAGATCAGAGGCGCTGGAAATCCGAATCAGGCTCGTTATCATTGTCCAGCATGCCGGAACACAGAGGATTACCTCCAAATAGTCCCGTCAAAAAATTGAAGTTTTTTTGTGTGATGTCTCGTCTTTTTTACAATAATTTATTGTCACTAACAACGCCTCCAAATACACTGTGCTGACATATTAATTTTGATAAATCTGGATATAGAGACACAAAATCAAGAGGTTGATAAAGTAGCGGGGTCTATGCTTACATGTGTCTATTATGTTAATTGGCTACGCAATAGCGTGCAGGGTCTCAATTGGTTGATTGCACGTTTTCTGTGCTATAGACATAATATGTAGACTATATTATAGTGCTGTGCTATAGTGCATGGCGTAGATAGCCTAAGTATTTTGTACAATCAAGTAGAAAACGATACTCTAGTACTCATAATCTCAGAGATGTTTTTGAGGTGCTTGTCGTTTTATAGTCCTATACCTCTATGGGAATATGGGGTAGTCCCTCGCGCCGGAGATACCAGTGAGTGACCGTTAGGGTCTCCAGTATGGGCTTGTAAGGGTGAACGAGAGAAACTGCCCAACATTCTCCATTATAACGTAAACTTCCTCTCCCCGTCGAATCGACGGTTCTAAGTGAATCACAAAACTCTTCTTCCACTTGTCATGTTTATTCGTCTAGACATTTGGTAACAGCAACGTACAACCCCGGGCACGACACGTCCTACTTGACTCAGAGTGAGCGACCTGCATCACGTCCGCAGTCGCTGAGCGTAATATCTGTGGTGCGGGAAAAGTACCAAGGCTGCATGGGCTCCGGCCCTCTGCGCCCGGCACCAAAGTACCGAAGCGAGGCAGTCGTCCGCAGATTCTCACGTCCGGGAAACTGGGGATAACTGCCACATTAAAATAACGAAGTAGGGATCCTACATTACCCCCGGGTTAGTGATAACGTAGGACCCAACTGACGTGTAGGAGACTGCTTCGTGCAAGTAGCGGGGGTTGTAATAATATGTAACCTCTTATAACTAAGCATAGTTTAAAAAATTATAGCGTGTGTGGTTACAGCGTGGGTGGTTGACGTCGCAGCATTATAAATGAAAATTGTCCCATCCTCTTAACACCAACTGTCCTGTATGTACGTATTTATATGCTGCCAGCTGCGACCAACCGATTCATTTACTTAACATAAATTTCCATTATAATTTAGCGATTAACTTGCTGAAAAATGTATTTACATTTTACATATTTTACACAATGTTGCCAGGCCAGGTACATTCATTTACAATTTAAAAACATTATTAATACGGTGCATGCAGATGGGCCCGCCATAGATGTCGTTAGACGCCACTATGGCGTGAACCATCTGCACGAACCGGGCAGGAGTCTGGATTATTCGTCTGACTCTAGTTTTTCGCACCGTTGTGTCTGTCGAAATTTTGTCGCGATTAGCGATATTCGAACGATTGCTTTTATTCGAGTCGATTACGGCGTCAGCAGCACCCGGGGTTCTACCCCGTAGATGTAAAGGTATGCGGGATTACGTTCGTAAACCACCGCCGTTCCCGTTAGCGCGGGATACGGCAGGGGCTCGCGAATGCGGCGCTATATAAGTATTGTCTTTGTTAGGCAATTTGACTTCAGCATCTAGTTGCTGTGGGACCGTGGCCAATTTGCTACTGCTTCTGACTGCCGTCGACTTTTTCGTTTTAACACTCGTCCTGTTGGACGTCTGAGTGTCCGCACTACCAGGTCTAGGTGGACCCTGTGGATTCCTACTAGAGATCCTGGTAGTCTTCGAGCTCTGTGGTTTGTTTGGTGTAGTACGCTGTATGTTCGTACCTGTCGTAGGCTCGCACTTGAGATGTGCGGGTTTAACGCGATCTAAAGAGACCGTCTCAACCTTGCCTTTCACTAGGATTTTCATGACTCTGCAACTCCTCGCGACGACCTTGCATGGTCCGTCGTAAGGGGCGGTCAGAGGCGGCGCAATTGCGATTCGGCGCAAGAATACATGTGTGCATGTAGCTATTTCCTTGTATTGAAAAATGTTATGTTGTTGTGTGTCACGTGGCGGACATAAACGGAGACGCGACATGGCCACGCGTAGCTTGTCTGAATAGTTCTCCAAATCAGTGTTAGCGTCGACGGTGTACTGTTTCGTAAACTCTCCTGGGAGTCTAAGGGTTGTCCCGTATATCATCTCGGCAGCCGACCTGCCTAATCTCTCTTTAACTGCGGAACGAACTCCTAAGAGTACAGCGGGTAACGTAATAGTCCACAGGTTCGGTGACTCGTGCGCCATAATGGCGGCTTTCAATTGACAGTGGAAACGTTCGACCATGCCGTTCGACTGGGGGTGATAACTCGTGGTACGATTCCGTATAATCCCGAATTGATTACATAAATTATCCCACAATTTGGACTCGAATTGAGCGCCCCTATCAGTGGTGATAGAGGCTGGAGTACCATGACGTGCTATCCACCCGCTGAAGAAAGCATCGGCGACCGTTTCGGCCCAAATATCTACAATACGTATAGCTTCCGGCCAACGTGTAAAACGATCGACGCAAGTCAGTTGATATCTAAAGCCATTAGCATAGGGACTATATCGATGTGGACATGATCAAATCGCTCGGTAGGTTCAGTGAACTTCCCGTAAACTGGGGTGTTGCTACGTGAAACTTTGGCAGTCTGGCAACCCTTACAGGTACGACACCATCTAGCAATGTCGATATTCATGCCATGCCAGACAAATCGGGTATTAATCAAAGGTTTTGTAGCTCTATGCGATGGGTGGACTAAACCGTGTAAACTTGAAAAAAACCTTCGGCGAAATTTCGCGGTAAGATACGGCCGGTTGTGTCCCGTGGACACATCACACCAGATCAATTGATTATCGAACGATTTGAGTAGTTTGAAATTCATAGTGGATGTAGTCGAGTGTCTCAATCTCGTGAATTCCGCGTCTTTAGCTTGGTCGAGACTTAACTCCTTATAGTTTATCAGTGGTCCATCATTTATCGCGGACACTGATGGTCGTGACAGCGCATCAGCGACGAAATTTGTCTCGCCTTTTACATATCTAATATCGGTGGTGAGTTCAGCGATGAAAGCTAAATGTCG
This sequence comes from Flabesymbios commensalis, assembly GCA_964017125.1. Taxonomy (NCBI): domain Eukaryota; kingdom Metazoa; phylum Annelida; class Polychaeta; order Terebellida; family Flabelligeridae; genus Flabesymbios; species Flabesymbios commensalis. Next base: position 36,322,872 of record OZ024902.1, read on the forward strand.
TGTTTGTCGTAGGGACGCGCGTTTAGTCACGGATGACATTACAAAGGTCAACGGTTTATGATCGGTATTAACGAAGAAATTTCGTCCTTCTAAATTATGTCTAAAATGTTTAATTGTGCATATACCGCCAAAAGCTCACGATCGAACGCGCTGTAACGTGTCTCTGCTGGGTTCAGCTTCTTGCTGAAAAACGAAAGTGGCTGCTACATACCATTCAAAAACTGCTGCAACACGCCACCGACGGCGACATCACTAGCGTCGCACGTGATGTTTATCTGAGCCGTAGGATCTGAGTGTACCAGAAGAGTAGCGTTTGCCAATATTTGTTTTGACTCAGAAAATGCTGACTCTGCATTTTTATCCCACTTCAAGTCGAAATTTGACTTCGGTGACAGTCTTGTATGGCCTTCGTTGGCAGCTGTCAGTAAATTATTTAGTGGTGTCAACTTCGCAGCGCAATGCGGTATGAAACGATGGTATTAATTTATCATGCCCAAATATCTACGCAGTGCTCGTTGCTTTTTGGGCTTTACGAAATTCACAATCGCGTCAACGGCGCTGGGTAACGGTGAAATTCCTTCGGCACAAACGTGATGGCCTAGAAAACTTAATTTAGTTGTACGGAACTGACACTTTTCAGGACCAATTATTATTCCGTATTCGGCTAGTCGGGCAAAAATAGTTCGTAGATGTTTCTTATGCGTTTTATGATCTGAGCTGGTTACCAGTAGGTCATCCAAATATACAAAAACAAAATCAAGTCCGCGTGTAACGTGGTCTATAAAACGCTGAAACGTTTGACCGGAATTTCGTAGACCAAACGGTGTTCTAGTGAAATTAAATAAGCCAAAAGGTGTAGTAACGGCAGTCTTATGTACATCAGGCGGTTCCACCGGAATTAGGTAATAAGCTCTGACCAAATCGATCTTCGAAAAAATCTTCGAGCCGGCTAAACGCTGCGTGAAATCTTGTATATTTGGAATCGGATAACGGTCGGGTACAGTCTGTGCGTTTAAACTGCGGCAGTCCCCACATGGTCTTCAATCGCAATTTTTCTTTGGCACCATGTGAAGCGCTGAGGACCACTCGCTGTCGCTAGGTTCAATGACCCCTAATTTTATCATTTCATCGAATTCGCGTTTTGCGGTAACAAGCTTATCGGGTGCTAATCGTCGTGGGCGCACAAACACTGGGTGTCCTTTGGTTAATATTTTATGCGTTATACCGTGTTTAACGGTCTCACCCTTTGTCGTAGGGTGAGTCAGTTCCGGGAACTGACCGAGAAGTTTAGTATACTCATTCTGAACAGTGTCTACTCTGTTCAACGACAGTGGTGTAATCGATGACAGTGAAGCGGCAATAGCTAGACCTGTTCTCATGTCCCGGAGACATCGGCTTCTCAAGTCTACAAGCAAATTATAGTGAATTAAAAAATCAGCCCCGATTATGGGTTGCTTCACATCTTCTACTATAAATGTCCATGGATATTCGCGCTTTAAGCCGACATCGACGACGCATTTACAGTTGCCGTAAGTATTTATAGTACTGTTATTCGCTGCCACCAGGGGGAGACTATTTGCGTCCGAAATCCCGTTAGCGCAAGATTTCGGCAAAACACTGACAGCTGCGCCTGTGTCAATCAAGTACTTACATTTATGTCTTTTGTCTGCGACATACAATAATTTAGAGTGTGATAACGCAATATTCGCTACTTCGCGCTGACCTAATGTGCTATAATACGAACAGGGCTCACTGCACAAGCGCGCCTTTTCACCGAAATTCTGGTGGTAGTAGCAAACCTGTGCAGTGGCTATGTCGGGCGATTGTGCGACATTATTTTGCGGCGTTTGCGGCGGCGGTGCGTGCGGACGAATATTTTGCTGTGCATTAGTACAATTATTTGGTTTGTTAACAAACTCTGTGGCCTGTGCATTGGGAGTAAATGTAGGCGTAGGAGTATAATTGTTGTAATTACCAGGTTGGTTATGAACAAAACCTGTGGCCTGTACATTGGGAGCAAATGTAGGCGTAGGAGTATAATTGTTGTTTACACGTCCACGTCCTTTATTTCTCTTCTTCTCGGATGTAGTCGCGGTTTCTAACTTTTTGAGTCTCTTTGACAAGTCCTCAAGCAAACCAACTAACTTAGTGGTTTCGTCTACCTTTATTTCCGCAACCCCCGGCTTACTCTCTTTGACGTCTGTTTCAGAGGCCAGTGCCCGGTCGGCCAACACGGCCAAACTTTCTAGTGTGGCACTGTCTATTTGAGTTGCCAAATGAGCTCTGATTGAAGCGGGCATCTGCCGGATGAACGCTTGGCGTATGACTGCCTTCCCCACAACGGCTTTCGTGCCAAAGCCTTCTGTCTTTTGTAGACGCCGTAGGAAGCGTGAGGGAATGTCTGTACCCATCCTTTCACCTGAGATTACCACGTCGCTCAACCAAAATCGCTTTCAGGCTTTCGTATTTATGGGATCTGAAAGGCTGAAGTAGAACGTCACTCACGTCTGATGCGACCTCGCCCGAAAGTGCTGCGCAGGTTAAGCTATATCTCTCGTCATCGTCGTTGATCTGGTGAAGAGCGAACTTTGTTTCTATCTGGTTAAACCAGAGGTCAACGTCCGTAGCATAAAACGTAGCGATTTTAAACTTAGGCAAGTTCGTTGAACGTCTCTGAGGCTGTCTTCTTAGTGGTGAAGGGCTCTTTGATGAATCACTCCTAGAATGAGGACTCGTTCGTCTAGCTCGGGCAATTCGAGCGAAATCTGCTTTAAGACGTTGATACTCTTCGTCTGCCTCTCGGAATCGAACCTCATTGTCCTCGCTGTCCTGATAATAGTTATCTTTGCGTCGAGCACCCGCACCTTCTAGGGGCGTAGACATGAAGCCTTCACTATCGTGTTGTGTCGACATTGTGAAATGTTGTTTTGAAATTATCTAACTATTGAAGCATTTGAGATAGCTGGCCTATTGGCTCTATGCCTATCTCAAACGTGTTTAAAATGGTATGTCATATTAACACATACCAATTATTTTTGACGTGCCGTGCGCGGATTGGTTGTACGTTGCCGTCTAGACCAGATGAAAAAATGTCTGTATATGTTGAATCTTAGAAATGTAGACTGTAGAAAGTGTTCATGCTATGTCGCATGTTGCGAGAAACAGGGGTTGCAGATATAGTTGAAAATGCGTCGCTGAGGTTGCACATAATTTCTTTGCACTAGTTCACACACGTATATATTTATTTAGTGAAAACTGTAGGTCTTGATTTTTCATAAAATGTTTTCACTTATTCACACACATACATAATGGTATAGTGAAAACTGTAGGTCGAAATTGTACATAAAAATGCCAGATACAATTATGACATGCTATGCTAAGCTAAGATAATAGTATATTGTAAATCGACCTGAGTGAAAAAAAAAAATTCACACAAGTCGAAAAACACATGCAAATATTGGCAATGTTTCGCGATAGCGCAACTGTCAAATCGAATATTTCTGTATTTATACAAATTCAATCTTCAGAAATCAACTATCATGAGAAAATTTCGTTCCCAAACTGATAGGCTAAATGTGACTGCGAATAAAAACAGCTACATTTATTTTAGAAAAATATTTAAAACGTGACTGACAGTAGTCTATGCGGATTGATGATATAGTATATCATTTCGCTGAAAAATGATTTCTGTGATGAACATTCCACTTTTTTTTATTTATTTATGGCACGTTCATCACCGAGTCATTCTTATTAACGTCTGAATCAATCGCTCGCTTCGATTCATTGACTGACGTATAAATCGCTGTCGTCGTAGCGGTTGCGTTTATTTCGTCTGTGGTGGGTATGTGTATGGTGTATTATCGGGTACTGCTAACATGTGTGGCCTGCAGCTTGTGGCTGCGTGCCTGTGCCAGCATGCGTGTAACGGTGTGTACATATAAAAGTGAACAGCAGCCGCGTCTCGCCTCACATTAGCATATTCATTACCTACTCCATGCCCAAATAAGGCGCTAAAAGTAGGCTAGAGCAACGACAAACACCAGGGGGCGTTTCAACGTGAAAAAATTATACTATGACTTTATTAAAATCTCGCACAATTAGTGCTATAATTTCGTTTCCGAAACTGCTTATTTATATCTCCTCTTTTTCAACCGTTTTGAAAAAGATAATTTCTAAATAATCAAAAAAAAATATTTAAAACTAGGCTGTGTATAATTTTGAACACGTGAATAATCTGCTCCACCGAATTAAAATGGCGGCCTAATTTATGCTAATGTGATGTGGCGACACAGGTCCACTTTCCAAATGCATGCCGGTTATGGCGGGACACGTGTTTGCCCACGGCGGGCGATCAGCTAATCAAGGGGAACCAGCATCCAAAATGGCACTCACTTACCAAATACATTTACAACAATCAGCATTCTCTGAAATAACATATTATAATAGTAATAAAATATTGACCTACGGTCCTGGGAATATATTTAACAGACCAAATAGGACCGTTTATTGACATTCATTAGGGAAACAATTTTATTTGGCCCTAATCCTAATAAAGGTTACCCGAGTCGAAGCGATATTTTATAATTTTTTTGTCGATTTTACTGAAAAATCGAAAAAAATGACGAGGCTTCGTCTATGGACCTTAAAATCGAGTCACCCAATTATGGCAATCAACGATAAAAAATGAGTTTCCGAAAACACCCACTTCCTATTCGCCTACAGTAGCATTAATAGGATGAAAGCATTTAAAAAACTGTTACTATGAAAACATGATAGACTAAGTCTATGAGAAAAAATTTCAGGATTCTTCTAGAGAAACCGACATGGTCGCCATCTTGAAAAAGCGCCAAACACGTGGAATTTCGTCCAAAAATAAAAAAATTACGCCGTTTTCGACATAAAAAACATGCTTCTCCTCTGATAACTCTTTCTGACTAGTTTAAACTGGCATATTAAAAATGACCTACAGCTTTCACGTACCTTGATGAAAAAAATGCTATTGATTTTTTTCAAAAATCCCTTAAAATTTATATAAAACTATCCTTGAAAACAGCAGTTTTCAAGTGGCGTCTTGGTGAAAACACTGTTGCGTTGTCTATCAGTCGTCAGGGGTCACCAGTATGGGAATATGGGGTAGTCCCTCGCGCCGGAGATACCAGTGAGTGACCGTTAGGGTCTCCAGTATGGGCTTGTAAGGGTGAACGAGAGAAACTGCCCAACATTCTCCATTATAACGTAAACTTCCTCTCCCCGTCGAATCGACGGTTCTAAGTGAATCACAAAACTCTTCTTCCACTTGTCATGTTTATTCGTCTAGACATTTGGTAACAGCAACGTACAACCCCGCGCACGACACGTCCCACTTGACTCAGAGTGAGCGACCTGCGGCATGTCCGCAGTCGCTGAGCGTAATATCTGAAGTGCGGGAAAAGTACCAAGGCCGCATTGGCTCCAGCCCTCTGCGCCCGGCACCAAAGTACCGAAACGAGGCAGTCGTCCGCAGATTCTCGCGTCCGGGAAACTGGGGATAACTGCCACATTAAAATAACGAAGTAGGGATCCTACACCTCTACCTAACTTTTACTGTTCTTCACGAACCCTTATCCACACAGGCATTTGCACAAATATCTGCTGGTCACTTCAGACAACCCGATGATTTTATATCTTATAGTCAGTGGAGACATAAATTCAGTTTTCACTACCAGCCTACTCAAGGCAAACATCCCAGAATAGATCTAGATCAAACGTCCAGTTCTAGGCCTACTGCTACCAGGGCTAAGGACACTATATTTAATTTCTCTGTTTTAGATCAGAAAAATACAAAATCTAATGAGGGAGGGCGGAAAAAAAACATTTAAGAAAAAAAAAAATTCAATCTATTTTTGAAGAAGTTAATTAGGGCGACTAAATAAAAAAAACATGTTTTGGCGCCCGGCACCAAAGTACCGAAACGAGGCAGTCGTCCGCAGACTCTCGCGTCCGGGAGGCTGGGGATAACTGCCACATTAAAATAACGAAGTAGGGATCCTACAGACTCATGAAGTACCTCAATCGGAATGAGAACGGGTTAGAACGAGGTCGTATTTATAACAGATTGGACTGCAACACACCCAGAAGCCCGTTTTGATCGTGTTAAAGACCGCCTGAGAACGCAATGCAAACAGGCAAGACTGATCATGAACTGGTTTGAACGGACATGCCGTAGTGAAAACTGTAGGCCTACAGAAACGGCCCAGAACGGCCCTAGAACGAGCTGAAACTTACTGGGAGCGGGTTTAAACGGGAACAGGGTGGATTAAAACTTGTTAAGAACGGCCTGCGAACGACATTAAACGTAATTTATTTCCGTTCTAAACGTTGTGCGAGCGTTGTACAAACAGTCTGCAATCGTAATGCACTTACTTCAAACTGTGTTGTGTCGTAGTAAAAGACAAACTGCACGTTCCAACCCGTCCTCATCCCGTTTCATGAAATTTTCAGAACGGGCAGGAACGTTCTTCGAACTGGCTCAGTGTGACTGGGCCATTATAGTCAGGGGGTCAAATGCATATTTTTGGGCGAACCTGGAAAGTGGGTCCAAAGTTTTTTTCTAAGTGTTTTCATGTTATATAGGTATTGTAGTCCATGAAACTGCATGATGGCATTCTCACAACATTGAGCATTTTTATATAACACGTTTTATAAAATCACGTCAATCGGGATGCAAAATAATGGTTTCCCACGGTTCGAAAAATATAAATATTTACTAACCTAATCTATATTTGCCATTATTTGAAATAGTATGTATTCAGTATTAACAAAAGTGCTTTCATAACTGTATAAATTGATTGAACCAGAAGTTTTGAGTTATGTGAACCCTTTGACCCCAAGGTCTTGCATAAACCCAAATTCCAGTTATCACATTTTATAATAATATAAGCGTGTGACATATCAAAATGAAGGGAATTTCATTACGAACCTCAATGTGACATCGCAAAGCAACTATAAAACATTTGTACCGCAATAATTATTATTTATATATATATTGACGAGATAATATAATGTGTAATTGTTGCCATACGTTTTAAAATTTTATATATTACGTCATCCAATGATGTTAACACTTGACATCGAAATATTCGTTTATAGATTTTTACATTTTCTTGAAAGAAATCATTGTGTGGTTTATTAACTCCGCCATAAGAGGTCATGTTTTTAGTCGGGATGGTTTGTCTGTTTGTTTATCCGTCAGCAGGATTATTAGACCTGGCGTGGCTGGGGGTAAGGTGTCACCCGGAATGGGAATTTAGGCCACTATTTTTTTCACATAGTTGGACTATTCAGGGGCCAGAATCAACCTGTACAGGTCACTGTAGCTGCTTTACTGAAATATGGCCAAAGGTGTACATGACCTATGCGCGATTTTTTTCCGATTTGGAAAAAAACTAGCGTATGAAACATTTTCGCCCACTGAGTAGTGAAGCTATATCAATATATTTGATACCAACAGAAAGCTACTGGAACAGGCTTTCCCGTGGATGTAACATATTTTCTGTCCGATTTTTGAAAAATACACAAGCTTTAAGTTGGTATTTTAACCCTTAATTTTACCTATTTTTATTACTTTTTCAGTAAATAATCAAAATACTTTTCACTTAGCCGATTTTTGTATGGTATACATGTTTAGTTTTGATTCAAACATGTTCTAGAACTATTGTTGACTTAAAATAAACCAATTTGGAAGTAAAAAATAATTACCTATTTCAACATATTACACACTTTTTTTTGTTGGACGTACAATTTGAGCACTTTTCTTTCGGCTCAGGAAAATAGACTGTGTCTCATATTTTTGCCCAATGAGTTCCAAAATTTAAACAATCAGTTGAAATCTACTATCAAGGGCTTTAACGTGGATGCATAATATTGTATTTCTGTTAAATACGAAAATGTACAACACAGCGCTAAGTTTGTATTTTATCCCTCCATTTGAACAATTTACAACGTTTTTTAGTGAATACCAGCAGGACTTCTCTCTCGTGTTAACTTTATAAGGTACAGATTATTGTTATTATTTTTACATTCTATGGAGCCATTTTTCAAAAATGATCTTGAGCACTGAAAAAGTGATTACAGAAACTTTAAATGTTATCTCAGCGTCCACAAAAGTGATCTTGGCCACTGAAGAAGTGATCTCAACCACTTTAAAAACTATCTCAGCCGCTACAAAAGTGACCTTGGCCACTGAAGAAGATTTAGTGATCACAGCGACTTCCAAAGTTATCTCAGCCTCTACAAAAGTGATCTTGGCCACTGAAGAAGTGGTCACAGCCACTTTGAAAATTATCTAAGCCACTAGAAAGATGATCTTGACCACTGAAGGAGTGATCACGGCCGCATTAAATGTTATCTCAGCCACTACAACAGTGATCTTGGCCAAAGAAGAAGTGATCACAGCCTCTTTAAATGTTATCTCAGCCATTACAAAGGAGATCTTGGCCACAAACAAACTGGTGTCAGCCACTGAAAAAAATATATAAGCCACTACAAAGTGATCTTGGTTCTGAAGAAGTGATCACAACCACTTTAATAGTTTCTCAGCGGCTACAAAAGTGATCTTGGCCACTAACAATCTTATGTCAGCCCCTGACAAACGTGATCTCGGTCACTGCAGAAGTAAACTTGACCATTAAATACGCCATCACAGTCACTTTAAAAATCATCTCAGCCACCACAAAGGTGATCTTGGCCACAAACAAACTGGTCTTGGTCACTGCCGAATATTCTGACCTCATTTCAAACCTGCTGCCAGGACCCTTCTTATCTCGATGTGATGCTATGGCTGGATGCATTGGTAATGGAATCATGTTGATTATCATTCTTGGGGATATTAATCTCTAGCTTGATCAGTTGATGTAGTAAGGAACTTATTCTGTGGTTAGTAAGTCGGTCGGGGGAGTACCACCTGTTCATAATTATGTTGATTGCCATCAACTGAGAAAGCCTTGAAGGAACATTTGAAAATATAACATTTACAAACTTTCAGGTGAATAATGCCTTGATAATGCCCTGAGCCAGTTAGATCCATTAGTATATGGATGAAACATGGAAGCAACTAAGCAGGAATACATCGTCTTGTATCAGAATATGATGTATACTAGTACCACATTAAAAAGGATGATGAAACAAACAATGAACAGGAATGTAGTAGCAATTTTAATATTATAACAAAATGATGGCAAAGGCGGTGGTGTCATTGCAGATTATTTAACTTGTTTAAGATAAAGAACTTTTTTTAAATAACGATTACGTGCAATTTTGATAGTTTACCGCAACCTCTGAATTATTACACCACATTATTGATAATTGATGTATCCATATAGTCAGATATAGATATGCTGTGATATTTGAACTATAAAAAAAGAAAAAATCATGAATTATTTACTCATCTGTTAAACTTTTATACCACAAGAATGGAACATAGTTACGTCATAGTTAAATGCAAACCGCATTGTCATTGATGAACGAAATTTAATTTTTTTTGAAAAAAATTAAATTACAATTTATAATTTAATTTAAGCATATGCCTGACACAGAGGCTAGGCAATTGGCATTTAAATTTACCTTATTAAGGCTCACAAATTTTGTCTGAGAGTCTCAATAACGGCCGGGCATCTAAACATTGGGGGAGCGTTGAGTCAATGCAGCGCATTAATGGTGATTTCATGGTGTGACAGCGTCGCAGATGATGACCCAACATTGGGTTAGTGAATCATGTTGACTGGCCCATACAATAGAATGGCAACGTATAATCCATTGCTACACAATTCAAGCCATATGTGGGGCCTAGAGGAACGAGAATAGGTGAGCGACAGGTTATCTTGTTTATCAAGATGCATGGAACTTCATAACAAAAACCTCAATTATAAGACAATGAGTGCAGGTTCAGCTATATAAAGATATACAAATGTGGAGGGTGTAATATACAAACGATACTGAATTAGGCATGATGGACCTGAATTATTGACCTTTGACCTTGAATTATAGCCTTGACCATTGACCCAATGATATTTATTATTATTATGCATCAATATACAAACAATCAAACTAATAGCTATCAGTTATATGAATAAATACAGGGATATTCTGTTTTTCCCGATCAACTAAAACCACTATTTTGTACCGCGATAGGCGAAAAAATGTAAAACGCGTTATTTAAAAATGCTCAATGTTGTGAGAATTCCATCATGCGGTTTCATAGAGTACAATACCTATATAATATGAAAACATTGAGAAAAAAACTTTGGACCCACTTTCCAGTTTCAGCTCCTGGCCCCCTGACTATTACAAACCAAATGAAATACCACTACAAATTATAACATCTGATAACATTGGTGTCAAAACGATATAACTTTACCCTTTACTTCCGATCTCAGCAGACACAAATTATTTGTATAACATTTTTACAACGTCGGCCCAACGTCTTCGACATTGGTCCAACATTGTACAATTGTTATACAAATGTTCTGTGTTTACTGGGATGCTGCTGTAATTAGACACATGGGGGAACTCTCTTACTCTCTTATAGACGGTGGACCAGCATAGGGATAGCAATGGATCAATGTCTTGTATTTGCTAGACTTAGCCTATTTTTAAACTTTAATAATAATAGTATGCGCGTATGAATGTGTGTTGTGCGACCATAACGAAACCAGATGCCAAGGTCTTAACACATAAATTCATATTACGAGCACATATTTATGAAGTTTAACCCGAATATAGTTATCATAATTAAATAATCTTGTTTTCATCAGTGCCGTTAATAAATATTATAGATATATCATTTCAATATCAATTTGGTAATTTTTGGATAACAGGGACTGACTACACTCGCAGAAACAAGCACACGTCACTTTAACTTGAGCCATGTCTTTGGGATGGGCTGAAGAACTTGGCAAAAAATATAGGAGCGCTCTCTGCACCACCCGCTGCATCCGCCACCTAATAGGATCATACAAAATATGTTATAAATCTAGTAAAAATCACAGCTATAACAATAGTAATATCGCTTGTTTAGGATTACCAATTTATAAAATATTTTTTTATCAGAAGTCAGCTTTGACCTTTCGATCGTCTTTAATATACACTCTGACAAACGCTATACCGTCCAATAGTACATTTTTAACAAATGGAGTTTATGAAGCACGTATTCTAAATATTGGACGGTGTACCTGTTACAGATGTTGGTAAATCATTGCACCAATGTTGAGCGTCAAGTGTGTGCCAAGAAGAAGTACATGAGCCAAAGTGAATGTAAATTAGCCTCTGTTCACGTTTACACTTTCAATTATATGAGAACAACGTATCACATTCGACTCCGTTTTAAAAAAGGAATGCACTAGTTTTACTGATACAGAGTCAGACCATTGGAATGAATGAAAAAATGACTAAGTGACTTCTAACGCGCCTTAATTCACGGTGTCCCGAGCTTAGTGGCGCTGCCAATCCGAATCATCAATTTAAGAAGATTTAGGATAGGGAAACTTGGCCGAAATAAACAATTTTCTTTCTTTTTTCCGAAATGACTGTCGGGATGCAGATTTTTTTCTAGCTTGCTCGACACAAAGTGGCGTTACAATTGCACTTTCACTGCCTACGTCAAGCATCTGCAAAAGTGACGTGAATCACGTATATGCCTATTATGATAGCTGCAAGATCGAAAGACATAATATTATTTTTTCCTAAAATTAAAATCCTTATTAACCCTTTCAAGCCTGAATTTACCATTGTCATCTTCATCCACTGCAAGCCGCGAATTGCTATCGCAATTCTCGAATTTTAGGGGATGAAGATGATTTGAAGTGAGTGAAAAAACAAATTACATGTATTGGCAAACCAGTTTCATGGGAATTTTCATTAAAAATAGGAATTGTGAGAGTTTTCAGGGATGTAAAATGATGCTTTAATGCATCGTGAGGGCTTAAAAGATTAAATTCTACCCCAACATTTTGTGCTGAATCGGTCTGTGTTACATCCTGATCATTTGATTTGTGAAGAAATACTAATACTCTGTTGCACACTGCAAAAGGCGATCCCCTTTATAATTATTAGAAGAGTTATTCGGATCATAAAGTAACAAAATTGACAATTACATATGTTTTTTTCGGTTCTGATAGTACTCGAAGGGATATACGACACGCTGCTGGTATTTTGAATCCCATACTATTATTGTTGGTGATTATACCTTAAGTAGACCTACATGTAATTAACCATTAAAGCCCTCAATTGAAAATTTTAATTTTTCACCCACGTAAAGTTGTGTCGCGCTACTTGTGAAGTGAAACATTCTTATATTTGTTTAATTTGAAATCAGGTTAAGTACGCTTAAGGATGGTTAAGTACACTGTCACTCCTACCACTAAATTCAAAAGTGGAGTTTCCGTAAGGCAGTTTCATACGATTGTAATCTTGCCATCTTGATGAGGTTTTTCTAAACAAGGTTAATCTATGTATGCACACGGTAGCGTGCTCGACCTTCACGGTTCGAATCCTGCAATGAAGTTGATTAAAGTCCCACTCATTCATTCATCATTCATTCATTCATTCATTCATTCATTCATTCATTCATTCATTCATTCATTCATTCATTCATTCATTCATTCATTCATTTATTCATTCATTCATTCATTCATCCATCATTTATTCATTCATTCATTTATTCATTTATTCATATATTCATTCATTTAATTATTTTTACTCAACCTGCGCTTCCAACTGCCCCCGTGACCGTGAGCAGATTTGTCCACCCATGTGAGCAGTTAAAGTTGGATGCCCAGTGTCAGATGTCATGATACACGTCATTGAAACTGCTCTGAAAAAAATTAATAGCTTTGGGGACTAGGCAGACAATTAATTACTAAAAACATTGTATGACATTAAAACTAGCTGCGTGATAAATAAATAAATATTCTGATGTAATATAACATAGCATAACATTTATTGCATGATATGCAATAGACTATGCAAACGAAGTTTGGCCAGTATTGGAAGAAGAAAATTAACGGTTTCTGTGCCAATAAAAACATATATGAAATATATGATATATGTACATGGATTGCATATGTGGCAATTGAAAATGCAGGTAAATAATAATAATAATATAAATTACAATATTTTCAAGCCAAAATATACAAATGCTGCTAATTTTGTCGCTGTTCTCTGATGTTCCGCGGAGATAATATAAGCTCATTATTCATTGATGGATAAAGATAATTAATAGCATACTGGGATATATTTTTCTCGAAGTGCTAACACGTCACCAAGGGCATTGCATGTTAAGCAAACCCATACTGATACTGTCTTAGATGTAACCATTTACCAGATACCACATACAATCTATGATTGTTATTACAAATGATAAATAGACAGCTAAACTAGACAGCTAAAATCGTGTTTTTTTAGTCATAAAACAGACAATTCATATTGAGGGTATATATTGCAAAAAAGTTGGCCCTACTACCTACATATCACTAAAAGAAAAAAAATTAGATTAATTTATATGATTTTTGTAGACTTATTTACATATATATGAGCATATATATTAAGATGTACGCATATTAATATATAAACGATAAGAAATAATAATCACTTATTTGTACTCGAATTACGTAAATATAGATAAATACGTAATATTTTTTATTAATATAATATACACATAGATACACACATACACATATCTCAATACATCTTCACACAGATGTATTTAATGTGTCATACATCTTATATAATAATATCCATCTTTACATTAAAACACATTTTGCCTCTGACTTCACCCGCATGACGGCTGTGTTTCTATTTCAAATAGTGTTCCATTTTATTGAGAACCATAGTGGCTTTCTATTAAGGACATTTCTTCAAATGTCAGCTTCAATTATGATACTTAGTAGACATTACGCTTTCAACTTTGACACTAAAGCCTGGTAAAGGTACCTGTTTTGCTTATTTTAATCATGGATAATGGTGTTTTAATTTTTGATATTACTCTTCCGGCTGCTTATAGTAATATCTCATAAATCTGTCAAATAACTTTTGTGAAGAAAGTGCAATCACACCGATGGAAAGTGCGCGAGAGGTTGAACACCTTCACACCTGGAAAAAAATTAAATATGAGACCTTTCAATGTAAATTCTATGTTTTTTTAACACAGTATTGATATTATTGATGGTAAATTGGTACAGTTGACAAAATTGTGATTCATATTTGTGGGAGGGGGTCCGACATCTACCATCTTCCCTACAGCAAGGCTAGGCTTCGCGAGGTCGCAGACTCTGCGACCTCGTGAAGCCTAGCCTTGCTGTAGGGAAGATGACATATGCATGCATCAGAAAACACACATGGACCTAGTTCAGAGTCAATGGGGTAGAGGGGTTTCGTTATAAGCACCCTCGCCTAGTAATTATTGTAACATTAATCAAATTTTATCAGTAAATAAAAGAAATAAAAAGACAAAAAAATATAATTTTTATTCTGCTGTCAGTTGAGAAATATCAGTTATGCATGCATGGAGTGAACAAAAAATGAGTAGAATTCGGTAAAACTTATGATCAATTCACTAGATGGGGCAGTAGTATGGCGTATATAATATTATGTTAGTATATTCACCAGATGTCGTTGACAATAGACGCATGCCCTGCAAAGGCAAAAGGCAGTATCTGCTTACTTGTAAAGTGGGCAGATACTGCCTTTTAGCTTTGCACAGCAGTGCTGATTGTTCACAAGTTATTTAAAATTTTATCTAAATATGGGGATAATTCCTCGGCTCTAACACATAGCTGTGGTAAATAATGTTAATAATGTGCGTGCTAATTATGGAATATTTAGTATAGCTAATAACATATCGACCCTGGAAGCCAGAGTGTCGTATATGCGACTCAAATAATTGACCCCTCCGACAATCTGGCTGCTAGGGATCGATATGTGACCCACCACACGAAATGGTCACTGAGGTCAAAATTGTCAAATTTTTAAATTAGATTTGATAGCATTGTACTTACTCCCTGTTTCATTAACTGAAATATTTTCTTTTAATCTTTAGTACATTTTGTTTAATACATTTTTTTATTTAGTTATGTAATAGATATTAAAATTAAATTTTAAATCGCGTCATAGATACTTGTAACAATGCCTCCGAGATATGAAGCCTCCAGGAAACACAAAATTTTTGTATACCATTTATACAAAGTCGGCCCAACGTCTTCGACGTTGGTCCAACATTGTATATTATACAAATGCTTTGTGCTTGCTGAGCATCGAGGGTCAGATATAACGAGTTAGTTAGGATGTAAAGATAATCACAAGACAATGTTTGACACATCCTTTTGACATACAAGAACCCAGCAAACGTGAGACGTTGATCAACTGATTGGTTAAATGCTGGTCCAACATTTACGATGATGGCTCCAAAATTCAACCAATATTGAGTCAACGTCTAGCATTTGCTGGAGAGATGACAAAGATGACTTCCCTCTTCGTAAATAAAAAATAATAGGAGACTAATAAATCCCAGGCTCTTTGCTATAGAACTCTTTGTAACAACGAAATAATTACACATTTTTTGCTTTACCAACGGGAAATTGTGGATTCGAGGATATCAGATCTTCTTGGGATTACAGATCGTGTATCAACAGAACAGAATCTGCCACATAACACCACAGAGGTTCAGCTACTTCAATATCGTGCAACATATTTGATACTGTTCGTATTTTCAATTTTAATAGGCAGTAGCCCCAGCCCGGGATGCTGGTCATCCATGAATTGTCGGGCTGTGAATGGGTGAGACAGCATGCATGCAGATCGTTTCACCAACTTGGAGACGTAACGAGTCTGGCCAGGAAGACGGGTATAATTTATATCAATCAAGTTTACATTTCACACTTGTACGGGGAATACCCAATTTTTTTAAATAAAATTTACACATCGTAGCCATCTTGGAAATTGTGCACGCATACTACATTAAAGTAGAATTCCAGAAATATGTTTTCAGTAAAAAAATATTGAGAAAGTGGTCTTAAGCATATGATATTCCAGATGGTGTATCCAATGCGGCACCGACATACATCTTGAACGTTATGATAACATATATTACGAACAGAAAATGTAAAGTGAGAAAGATTGCGTTGTGCCCGTCTCTTACCAGCTTACGCCCATGGTGGTGCTCATACTGTGACCTAAATAATAAGTACGAAAAATGCGAGTGTTTTTCACCCACAACTTCTAGTGTATAAAGGGCTAATACATTTTGTTTCTTCACTGAATGACAATGGGCCTGATAAATCCAGGGTCCACTGTCTATATACAACCTATTGGTGACAGCACCACTGTACTTAACATCATAAACCAACCATAATAATAGTTGCTTTATAGTTTATATAGATCATATAGAATATGCACATAAATAGTATATACATACATGATGGTGTGAAACCATTGTTGCTCTAATGTTGGCCCAGCGTCTCCGACGCTGGCCCAACATTAGCACAACAATGGGTCAATGCCTGGTGTTTGCCGGGATCTGACCCAAAGAGTGCGATGCGACTGGAAACTATGCCAATAAGAAAAATGACAAAAAAACTGAGCAGACCAAGAGCAAGAGCTGATCAAAATGATAGGTATAACGTTGACCAGACTCTGTTACGATATTGCTCCTCCAGAATCGAGCTCACATTGTGATAGCGCCTGTTTAATCAGACGGGTCTATTTGCTTTCACGTCTGTCCCACAGAAGTGACCTAGTGACATATTGACACAGATATCTGCCGGACATTGTGTGCGACCCAATTACTCGTGCTAGCTTGATGAACTACATCTAGCACCAGTTGAGTTATCCGTGCCGGTTGAGATGTACTGCCTTTCTCCTCGCCAAGTTATCTAATTTGAAGGGGCTCCACAGTCTTGATATTTGATTCAAAATATTAATTATTACAGAATGGTGTTTTATTTTTTTTTATTCTACCGGTTGCTGAGTTATTAATGATTTAAGTTTGATAACGTGTGAACATTGCTGCCTCACCAGAACAAAAGTGATCACAGCGGAGTAAGACACACTGTCTGTATAACCAGGACATTAAAAGTACCAAGTGTCAGATAACTAAGAACATTAAAAAAGGATGGAACACGCTCAAAATTATTGCTATATTTGACGTGATGATAAATACATTTCACAGTATACAGTTTATTTTGTCATTTCATTTAGGCATATCTATGAGTTATTACTTTATGTGATATGGGTAGGACATGCATATAATGGCATGTTTAATTTCGGAGCCGGTGCGGAGAATGTCACTCATTTGAAAAATGGGACCCTATTCTTTGTATGGGGGTTTTATGTGTGGGCCAACATTTGAGCCTCTGGCCTGACACTAAGACACTAAGGCGATCTCCCCTGAACGTGCGAGATTGTAGTAACAAATTAGCTACAAATTCAGTGACGTAAATCGTCTATTTCGCTCTTTTAATTTTTGTGATTTTCATGAAAAAACATTTTCAGTTTTTTATTCGGTATCTCATAGGCATGCCAAAATATAGCGAAATGCTACTAGACAATATCAGATTCAACCTGGTAATAATTATTTTATTACCAGATTAAAATCAATTTTCTGCTTAGCGGTAAAAAGGTTATGGCACATCACGAAGAAATGGGTGACACTGTTTTTGTTAAAGTAAAGATGAAAAACAAACTAAATGATACATAGCTTTATATATAATTTTTTGTGACCAAACGGATGAGAAGGTAAAGAAATCAATCATAAATTTGCAAATTATGTGTGAATTGTATAATTTTAAACTAACCAAGTTGAATGTGTCTTCAATTATATATGAGTTAAGAAAAACAACCAGGTTTCGGCGAGTTTTTACAAGTGCTCGTTTTTTGGGCTATTACATTTTAAATAATGCATGACAGGAGTTGTCACTGCTGAATTCACTTAAATAGTATTTGAATTATGTTACTTGGGCCAAATCAAAATCTCGTCTGGATTTTCGATTAAGATTGTTGCAATCTTGTACGCCAGATTAGTAAAAAAATAGATTTTTCAATGAAATTTTTGTTGCGACATGGTTCAACCTTTTTTTTTGTGTGAGATATTTGTTCGACAAGCCTATTTGTTCCACATGCCTATTTCGGTTATTGAGAAAATGTATCAATTTGGCTAATGTTTCTTCAACTATATATACAGCTGCTTTGATTGTTCCATGTAACCATAACCTACAGCTGCTTTGACTGCTCCATGTAACTATACTGCTGCTTTAACTGTTCCATGTAATCATACAGCTGATTTGACTGTTCCATGTAATCATACAGCTGCTTTGACTGTCCCATGGAAACATACTGCTGCTTTGATTTTTTCGTGTAATCATACAGCTGCTTTGACTGTTCCATGTAATCATACTGCTGCTTTGACTGTTCCATGTAATCATGCAGCTGATTTGACTGTTCCATGTAATCATACAGCTGCTTTGATTGTTCCATGTGATCTTACAGCTGATTTGACTGTTCCGTGTAATCATACAGCTGATTTGACTGTTCCATGAAATCATACAGCTGTTTTGACTGTTCCATGTAATCATACAGCTGATTTGACTGTTCCGTGTAATCATACAGCTGTTTTGACTGTCCCATGGAAACATACTGCTGCTTTGATTGTTTCGGGTAATCATACAGCTGCTTTGACTGTTCCATGTAATCATACTGCTGCTTTGACTGTTCCATGTAATCATACAGCTGCTTTGACAGTTCCATGGAAACATACTGCTACTTTGACTGTCTCATGTAACCATACTGCTGCGTTGACTGTTCCGTGTAACCATGGCGTTGCTTTGACTGTTCCATATAGGCCTAATCATACTGCTCATTTGACTGTCACGTGTAATCATATGACTCTGACTGCTTCAAGTAGCCATCTCTGACTCCAACTGTTTTAAGTCGCCATCTCTGATTCTGGCTGATTCAAGTCGCCATCTTTATCTCTGACTGCTTCAATTCGTCATTTCTCACTCTGACTGATACAGGTCGCCATATCTAACTCTGACTGCTGCAGGTCGCCATCTCGGACTCCTACTGCTTCAAGTGGACATCTCTAACTCTGACTGCTGCAAGTCGTCATCTTGGATATTCACTGAGTTATCAGTGAGTTTCTGAAGTAGAGAGAGACACTGGTGGCACAAGTGAATCTCTGATACCGACGGCTGTTGTCTGGGGCCCTATTGCACATAATATGGCACATCAAATGACAGTATCTGCTTACTTTACAAGTAAGCAGATACTGCATTTTGGCTTTGTAGAGCAGCATACTGCAGTGCAAAACAAATAACCGTACTTAACTGTTTATTTGAAAAGTAAACATTAAAGAGTCCTGTTGCAATGATCCTTAGCTCTGCACATTTCACAATTGTTGAACTAAGCATTTCAGTGGAAACCACACCTTGCGGCAATAGCAGTGTCTTCGTGACTGTTATGAATAACAAGCCGTCAGATGTTGACCTTACAGGTCAGGAGGCCACTGAATCTCTGTGTTTCATCTCAATGCTTATTCGTGACGCAGGTATACGTAAGAAGTTTGCCTATCTACAAAACCCAAATATGTTTATTGAGTTGTATGATTATGCTATTCATTCGCAGCAGGTGTAACCATGGTGATTAATAATTCAATGCCTTACCACCAGCCTGCATGCCTGTCTCCATGCCTGCCCACCCGCCGACCCACCCGTCGACCAAACATTGGATATTGTAAATATGTGGTACCAAGAATAGGTTAATATATTCTTGGTGGTACATACAATAGAGTCTATAAATGAGTATGTACATGTAGAACACGAGCATTCCGTGTTATAGCCATATATAGTTATAAGCGTTCTCACGACGTTTCAATATGTTTCCTGTATAGTGCCGTGATATTTTTGTCACGCACTTCATCTCTTACTAAAGAATTACCTTTACAACGCTGAAATATTTTTGTCTAAACCATGAAGACAAAGTCATTTTTTTCAATTTGAAATCACCATAAATGTGTTAGGTAGCTCTGTCCGCTTCATTTGAATACCTTTGTGTTGGTTCTACGACCATTAGAAATAGTTTAATTCCTTTAGTGCGGGGATTGACTTTATTCGTCAAGGTCTGACGCCTACAGACGTCAATATTCTGACGTATAAATACGGTCCCTGTGCTGAAATAGATAAAGCGATTAAGATAACATGACTAAGTATAAAGCTGCGCAGTTAACCCTTTAACCACCGGTGCCGCATATATTCGAGTTTTCATTTCTTATTAGCACATTGGGTACCACCTTTCGAACATGTTAATGATAAAATGCGACATCAATCAGCAATATTTGAAAACAGTTGACCTCCATTTTGTCAAATCTGAATGATTCTCAATCACTTGAAGTTGTGGATGGCGTCAGCGAGACACAACTTCAAGTGGGTGAAAATTCAGATTGACTAATTTGGCGGATAAAGGGTTAAGCTGCAGCTCGCTTACATGCAATATGCCATATAACAGATAATTAAGTTAGTAGTTGTCTCTCCACATACGCTCAAGCATGATATTTTGTTATAAAATAATCAAAATGAACAACAAAACAAACGATTCAACATGGTGAAAGAAAACGCCTTAAGAACATGTAATTATTAGACATATCCATATCTGGCCTATATTTTCTGAACCCAGATATGTGTATGCTTACAAATGAGTGCTATTTATATTCATAAATGTCCTAGATTTTTTTTAATAAAAACATATTGAAGCCTTACTTTAAAATATTTGTATTTAGCATGGGCTGATATCTGAAACATTATTTTTTCTCGGAATTGTTGTGTATAGTTTTTTATCCACTTGTTTTTACATAATTTGTGTGTGCTGAATTCGAATCTGTCGGATAATATTCTATATTTGGTGACCTTCACCTTAAAATTAGCAAAACACAAAATGGCTGCCAAAATGTAAAGAAACCCCCCGTATGTTCTATGTTTTTTCGCTCAAGAAAACACAATTGATGATTTCTGCAAGATTTTTATTACATAATTTTTTTCTAGTGTCTTTGGAAAGAAATAATCTTTATTTGACCTTTAAATACAAGATGTCTGTCGTTTTTTATATATTTACTGCTACTATAAGTATACTGCTAAAAATGTTGACGATGGTGTGATTTATTTCTGTTAACATAGCGAACCAGAAATAAAGTTACTGACGAGTAAATTTCAATGAAAAAATCTAAAATGGTGGCGAAATTCACTTTTATATGAACAAAAAAAATGACTATCAAAATGTAAATTAAGCACCTTTATTTTATTTTTGTCACGAAACTGCTCAATGTCTTTATTTTGTTTATTTGTTTATTTATATTTCCGTTCATCGTCTGACCTATAGTTTATCATAAAATCCAAGATGAAGGCCATTTTAGATATTTACTATAAAAATAAAGACGTCATTTTAAATACCAAGCAAATCAAAGCATGTTATAATATACTTCGATTAAATACAGTTTCGTATGCCTTGCAACCTTATCTGCCGTATTACGTAGTCTATTTTTTAGTTTTCCATTAAACAAATGTTGTTTATGACATTATAGTTCACATGCATAAAAACAGCTCTTATGTGTGCGTTGGTGGTAACCATTTTGAACTTGAAGGTCCAACAAAGGTCATTTTGATTGAAAAACATGAGACATAAATTTATCAACTCTAAATCATGCAGAAACCAGAAATCGTGCAATAATATGTGGCAAAAATATTACACAGAAGTGGTTTTGGCGGTCATTTTTTGTTTTGCTTATTTGAAGGTGAATGACACCAAAGATGGAATGTTAACCGACATATTCGAATTCAGCACACCCAAATTATGTAAAAACAAGCGCAAAAAATAATTAGCACTCAAATGTCGAGCAACGTTCAATGTTTTATATTGCAGCCCACCTAAATACACACATTTTCATAAAAAGACTGCAATATTCTCTTATTTAAAAATATATATGCGATAAACAAATCTAAATGACACTCAGCTTTAAGCAAATACACATCTGAATTCAGAAAACATTAGTTAAATATAGATATGGCCAATAATTATGTTTTATCAAGTCGTTTCCATTGACCATGTTAACTACCTTGTTTTGCTGTCGATTTTGATTATTTTGTAATAAAAAACATGTTCTAACGTATTTGTAGAAAAAAACCTTTAATCCACTGCATCATGCAATACATCATGAGAACGGAAATTTATTTACCTTTGATATGGTATATTGCATGTGTAGATTGCTAAACAAGAATAGCTATGACAGACGTTTGCGTAGCCCTACCACCTAATTTTAGACGGATTTGGAGGTACCCCCCTATAAGGGGTCAAAATATAAAGTTCATCCCTATTTTTTTGCTGTTAACATCTCATTTCATGTTTTAGACATATCAAGGTTTAAAAAAAAGTTGGTGTGGGTGAAATGTGTGTGTGTGGGGGGGGGGGGGGTGCATGGTGGGTGGTTCTAGCCCATGGCCTAATAGTAATGAATAAAAATCTAGATATCGCCTGTATACTATATAATAATAATTATTATAGTATAACAGTGTAATGGTATATCATGAAAATTGTGAAAATTGTGACATCGAGTTCACAGAACATAAAGATATAACATTTTTTATTGGGATATGAAAAAATATATCATGGAGGCCAAAATTCGATTTTCATTCCATTTATTGAAAATGGTCTTTTAGAAATAGTCGTAGTTTCCGATAGTGCCGATGCAAATCTAAAATACAGTACAAGTAAGCAGCTTCTACCTTTTGGCTTTGCGCAGTAAAATCAGATGTGTAGAATATTAGATGTCGACGTGTAAAGCTATAAACTGTTCCAAGGTGATGATGATAATAATAAGATGTGTAATGGTTTGTGATGCACCTCTCGTGCAGAATGGAGGAACTGGGCTTCATACTGCTGTGCAAAGCCAAAAGGCAGTACCTGCTTACTTTACAAGTAAGCAGATACTGCCTTTTGGCTTTGCAGGGCAGTGTAACAGTAGTGTCCATATTCCTGTCATCGCGCCAACAGGAGCCATCTGTGAAATTTGACTTGGCAAGCCCGCTCTTGAGGGCGGATGTTTGTTGATTGTCCGGGGCTGAAGAAGAAGAGAAACGAGATTAGAGGGGGTGGGGGTTCTATATATTTTCACAGTTTACAAATCCCTGGATCGACGTCATCCATTGGCTTAATTACGTAATTGTTCTATTTGTAATTCGCAAAAGGGTACACTGCCATGATAATTTCGTAGGTTCTGTGTGTCAACCAAACCCGAAATGAACCAGCGCTTGTCCGATTTTTGTGAAGACTGGGGTTGAAATTTTGAAAATGCGTTGTATCAACATCTACAATTTACATGTGCATGAACTAAAAGCAATAAGAGAACAATCCTCCACCTGACGTCAGAAACCTTCGTCCCGACGTCAAAAGCAAGCTCCTCTCCCTATTTTAGAATCTGGGAAATCGATCCCAGTGTGCTAAATCGTACCTGTGATACACTCTCCTCGACTCTAGGCCTACAGTTTATTTAAAATAGAATATAGAATGACCTTGCGCAGAATAATTCTGAGATTTTTTATTAAAGGGACATGCCCAGGTCTAAAATCATAAAAAATCGGTGATTTTATTTTGGCTTTTTAATATGACTATATGATGTAAACATGTCCATAGACTAGAACTGTAAAAACTTTTTAAATTTTTGTGCTGCGCACTTACCAGTCAGGCTAGATATAGAAACGAAATTCCCGTATTTTTGACATGGTTGTCAATAAATAGAAATCAGGAATTTCGTCTCTATATCTAGCCTAACTGGTGAATGCGGAGCACAAAGATTAAAAAAAAATGCAGTTCCAGTCTATGGACATGTTTACATCATATGGTCATATTATTAAGCTAAAATAAAATCACCGATTTTTTTATGATTCTAGACCTGGGCATGTCCCTTTAAGCAATGTGACTAAAACGTTAAAATCAAATTGTTTACATACGCTAAATTTTAGAAAGTTGACCATATTGCGCATGCGGGTGGCCCACCAATTGTGTTCAGCAAATCGTGACGACCCACCCACTTTAATATTTGTTTAATACATATAACTTTCCGAGATCATACCCTGAAAAAACGCAAAAAATAACCGATGTCGATTTAATATTGAGTAATGGCTGCAGGGAATAATTCCAGAAAACACGTGACTTCAACTTGACCCCTCCCCCTCCCACTGCAAAGAAAATACGCTGGCCCAACATCAGGCCAAATTTGGGTCGACATCTTGTGTGGGCTGAGCATCATCCCCCACAGAAAGTACACCCGTGTAGCCGTAGAAATGGTGGACCAAGTATGGTATTATAATCTCCGACCAAAGAAACAGTGGCTCAGCCTGTAATGGCTGTAATTTTGTGAATAATGCGCAGTAGGCCTACTGGACATTATCGTCACAGTATATGGTACATAGGCCATGTATTTTTTTTCGTGGAAAAGCTGCTTTTTTAGCTGATACGGCTACAGCCCGGTTACGTTGTCAATTTATCGGTGGTTTAATGATTTCGTAAATATCGTGCGTGTTGTTTTTAAATTAAACGGTCGTAAATTTGCTGGTGACTTTCGGATGATCTACTGGCGATACGGTAGTCTGTGCACACAAATGATCATGACGTCCTTAACAACCTGACCATATAAAAGGTGCATTGTTAGATGGCAGCCGTTTAAAACAATTAACCGGTTTCATGGGTACACAAGCGATAACTTACACGTATAATATGTCAGGTGGCACTTAATATCGCCCATCGCGGGTTAGATTGGAACAAATTAGCGTTGCCACAAGTATCTGTAGATTGCTAAACAAGAATAGCTACGACAGACGTTTGCGTAGCCCTAATTTCAGACGGGTTTGGGGGTACCCCCCTCTAAGGGGTCAAAATATAAAGTTCATCCCTATTTTTTTGCTTTTAACATCTCATTTCATGTTTTAGACATATCAAGGTTTTAAAAAAATTTGTGTGGATGAAATGTGTGGGGGGGGGGGGTGAATGGTGTGTGGTTCTAGCCCATGGCCTAATATATAATTAAGAATAATGCATCATTTATTATCCCATTGCTGTATGGGTTCACTGCTGTAGAGTCCTGTAGATGTAGTCTATGTTGGATGCTGCCGATGACTTTCTGTGTAGATGCTGAACAGAGAATACGACAAAAACAGGTTTTCAACAATGTCTCTTTTATCAGCTGGCAAAGAGCCTAGCCCAAACAAATGCTTAAGATGAAGAGTCGTCCACATGTGATAGAAGCCCATGTTGCTGGCTGGAAAGTGGTAATCCAACAAACACATGACGTTCAGCCAATGTTGTTTTAATGCTGGGCCAGCGTCGTAGACGGTGGCACATTCGCTCAACATCATGAGTTCGCCGGGTTAAGAAAAACACAGAAGATCAACCAAGATTATCTGGTCTTAAACCTTTAACCCTTTAGCCGCCAAATTATTCAATTTCAATTTTCACCCACTTGAAGTTGTGTCTCGCTGACGCGATCCACAACTTCAAGTGAGTAAAAATTATTCAGATTTGGCAAAATGGAGGTTAACAAATTTCAAATCTTGCTGATTAATGTCACTTTTTATCTTCAACAGGTTTAAAAGCTGATATGTAATGTGGACGGCACCGGTGGTTAACCCTTTAACCGCCGGTGCCGCATATATTCGGGTTTTTATTTTTTATTAGCACATTAAGTACCACCTTTTAAATAATTTAAAGATAAAATGTGACAACAACCAGCAAGATTTGAAAAGAGTTGACCTCCGTTTTGTCAAATCTGAATAATTTTCACTCACTTGAAGTTGTGGATCGCGTCAGCGAGACACAACTTTAAGTGAGTGAAAATTCAAATTGAATAATTTGGCGGTTAAAGGGTTAAAGCACTAATCACGACTACGGTTTTTAATCTGTTTTATCAGCGAGTTTAATGTTTGTTTAGAAATCAAGATTAGTTGATAAATTTTGTCCTATCTGTGTTTTTTTTCCAAACCGAAAAATAAGCCTTACACTATCTATAGATTGACATTTGAATCGCTTAGAAAAGTTTATTCACTTGAAATTATTAGTCACGATAGCGGGATACAATTCTGTGAAACTCAATAGCCTTGACCTCCATTGTTTTCACCGGGATAGCTAATACTTACTATGCAGTACGGGGGAGGGGTCTTACATGACTTTATTTTCACCGAGTTCCCATTCAAAACGGTTTCCGGTGACGTCACTGCGTTTCACAGAATATCACGTGAGTGGTGGTGGGCAAAACCAATAATAGCTCCAGTTTTTTTAAATGCTTTTAAATGCTTTTGTATATTAGATTATAGGCCTAGCAAGGTAATGCATAACAGAAGCAATGTGTACGAGTATTAACATCAGATATAAAATTTTAGTCAAAAGACCGAGAAGCCATCTAACCGATACCACTGAGGAATATCTTTGTCAACGCTTCTATTTTAATCAAACAACTTATTTCTTAACTAGTCTAGCATTTTGCCCATGCTAGCTTTATTAACTTTTGGAAATGTCCCAGATCACTTTTTCCAACTTTTTCCAACTTGTTATCACTAATTATATCGTTTTACTACATGAAACTAGTCGGCCGATATTAATTTAACTTTGGGCAGACTTTAGTAAAACCACTTCTGGTGCGTTCATGGTATCAATGGTCGATAACTCAACACGTCTCGTGACTATTTCTTTGCAGAGCAAGATTTGAAAAATTGTTGATAGGTCACAAAACCTACCTGGGCAAAATAATAAGCTAGAACTATAGCTTCAAATCGCTAGAATATAAAATCCAAATTGGCTACCATTTCTATTAAAATTACATCTTGGCTTATATCTCCCTCTTGAAATCATTATAGCCGACGCTTATTTTTGTCAGAAATGTGTTCGCGGGTCACAGAATAACGATCCAATGTTCTTAGATAATTATGGTACATGTTAGTCAAACACAAAATTCAGGTTGGCCGTGTCATTGAAAAATAAGATGCTGAAACATATTGTTGACTGAGAAACTCTTTCCATGTCTTCATCAACTTCAAAGCTGGAGTTACGAAATTTAGTTGAAGTTGTGTCTCGCTGACGCGATCCACAACTTTAAGCGAGTGAAAATTATTCAGATTTGACAAAATGAATGTTAACGATTTTGAAATCTTGCTGATTGATTTGCACGTTCTATCTTCAACCTGTTCAAAAGCTGGTTCTTAATGTGCCAGTCAAAAATTAAAAAAACCGAATATAATCGGTACCGGTGGTTAAAGGGTTAAGAAAGAGAAGGTAGACACGGATGGAACAATGAACAAAGGAGCTTACTACAGCACAGAATGGTTAGTTATTAACCCGTAAAGCGCTAGATTTAATTACTTAAATTTTCACCCTCTTGAAGTTGTGTCTCGCTACCGCGACCCACAACTTCAAGACGGTGAAAATTACTCATATTTGTTTAAGTTGAGACCAAACATTTGCCAATCTTGCTGTTGAAACGCTCATTTCGTTCCCAATAACAGTGATTTAAGCGGGTAATAATTTGTAATAAAACGGATTGAAAGCGACTACTGTCGTGTTTAGCGGGTTAGGTCATGATACTATCCAGTCAACATATCCGTGTACGCCTGTATATAGCCTGTTCTCTATAATTAATTATTGTGACCATTATTTATGTCGGTGATTAACATTATTAGAATGCCATAGGCCTACATCATCCATTTTTGATAAGTGATCTGCGATCACTGTTTTTAATATAATCCAGAGATTGATTAGCACAAATCCTAGAAAAAGCGGAATGGTTATCTGCTGTGTGTACAGTTTAATCTCAAGCGCAAAACAAACCAACGAACTGGCGCGCGACACATCGCGTATTCCATCACTTCCAAATCTCACCGAAGACGAAGGCAAGCATGAAGGGCAAGGCGAACATTTTCAAAATTGTTACATTTTTTTCGCACGTCGCGCGGTTTTCGCGCCGTTTTTCACGTGGGACCACAATCTGGCCTTGAAACAGTGGAAAAAGTATCAAATGAAATTAAATGAAATGAATCGGGCTAAACTGGGCCAGGAGAACCTCCTGAGGATGGTGAGATGATTGAGATGACACTGTCCTCCAGACACAGGATTCGAAATTCGAGCCCTGGCGGTCTGAGGTCGAGCACGCTACCTCTCGGTCACGGAGACTCCCCACAATACTGACTTTCACACGTGGATATCAAATTAAATGAAATAAAATAATTGGGGTTTTAAGCCATTTTTGTGAACATGTTGGCTAAACTGGACCAGGAGAACCTCCTAAAGATGGTGAGATGAATGAGATGACACTAACCTGCAGACACAGAATTTGAAATTCGAGCCTTGGCGGTCTAAGGCCGAGCACGCTACCTCTCGGTCACGGAGGCTCCCACAATATTGAATGAAACTTAAATATCAGAGCAGGGTTCGAACCCGCAATCTCCGACTTTCCAAGCAGGCAGCTTTAACCACTCGACCAGGGCCCCCGCCCCCGAGAAACGCCTCGCATTTCGCGTTGGTTTTCGCGTTGGTGTGTGAACAGTCTGTCGTCGCGTCACTCGTCGCGTGCATATTCGCTCTCGCGTTCACGCTCGCGTGGGTGTGTTTTGCATTTATTGGCGCCTCAAGTAGCAGCATCATTGCATTTTAATTATACCTACCATTTTGTCTCACTATAGAGAGACTCACTATACAGAAAATCACTCTTTTGTCTCACCAGAGAAACTCAACCTTCAACGGAATTCAGTCCGGGAGAATTCTGACAATCCTTGGGTAACCTAATAATTAATGATTGTGCTTAACCTTTCGCGTGATCAAAGTAAGCAAGCCTGGTACACGTAAAGATAGCACCGGCGTCACCTCAACAGCGGACCTGGAGCGAGCAGTTTTTTCATCATTGCTCTCAGGCCTAATTCATTCGTACATGCATGCTACGTGGGTTTTTGATATTTTTGTTTTTTAACTATGCTGCTTTCATATTGCTGATGGGACGTTGAGCCAACGTTGGATTAATGTTAGGCCACCGTCTTCGACGCTGGCCTAACATTAATCCAACGTTGGTTCAACGTCCCGTTTTTTCTTGGCATTAACCTGTAAATATACTGATGTATCGGTGGGAATATAAATAACATATCCTAGAAAAAAAACAGGTTATTATGTTGTGTACTGCTTTTCAACACTACTCTTTAGCGACACATCTATCTTAGCCTCTAGATTAAGCCGTGTGCGATTGTTAAACTAAAGTAAAAAAAAGCCACCCAAACAGTTAAAAATATGTATTTCTGTTTGTAGATAAGTTATTTATTAAAATATTTGTCAATGTATTAAAATTATGGTAATCTGTATTATTTTTGGCCTATCAGCTCTTTTGAAAAAATACTCGATGCGATTGATGACGTCCAGATTGGTCACATAATTACATATATAACAAGCATTACCAATATACATTGAATACGCTATACGCCATTTCTAGAATGGATGATTAGCCTACTCTTTGCTTTCGCAGATAATATGCATGTTAAGAGCAAAACACACCAACGCGAACGCGAGCGCGATCAGGCACACGACGACTGACGCGACGACAGACGCGAAAATCGCGTGACTGTCCACACACCAAGGCTATGTGAGGCGTTTCCGCTGTGGCAAGCTCAGATTGATTGCGGTAGTGACGCGAAAACCGGTGCGACAACAGGCACGACGCGCGGCAAAAATGTAACAGTTTTGACATTTATCGCGTTTCCCATCGCGCTCGTCTACGGCGTCGCGCTCATATGTTTTGGAAATGATCAAATAGTGCGCACGTTTGATAAACCGCGTTGCGCACGACGTCGCGTTGGGATATTTTGTGCTTTAGATAAAATATTTTATATTGACTCAAATTGTATTTTGATCCAACATTTAACCATCTAATGTTTTTAACATATGATAATATTTTTTCTGTCAAACACGTCTCTGTTCCACCACAACTTTTTAACCCTTAAAACGCTGAATTATTGATGTTTAAACGATGGCGACTAATTTTTTTATTTCAAATTGAAATAATCATAAATGTTTTTTTCGGTTTATTTGAATACCTATATGTTATGGGTCTACGGCCATTATAAATATTTTAATTCTTTCAGTGCGGTGATCCTCTTTATATGTCGGAGTCTGACGTCCACAGACGTCAGATTCTGACATATGCAGACGGTCCCCGCGCTGAAAGGGTTCAGGGCTACAGAAGTAAATAAAATGAAATGAATCGGGCTTTAGGCCACCTTTGTGCACATATAGGCTAAACTGGGCCAGGAGAACCTCCTGAGTATGGTGAGATGAATAAAATGACACTGTCCTCCAGACACAGGGTTCAAAATTCGAGCCCAGGCGATCTGAGGCCGAGCACGCTACCTCTCAGTCACGGAAGCTCCCCACAATACTGAGTTTCACACGTGGATGGGGAAGAAACATTTTTGTTTCTTTCAAACCGCCGAGACCGGGAACCGAACCCTGAACTCTAGCGTGAAAGGCAGCGGTGCTAGCCACTACCCCAGCGCCCCCGCCCGGCTACAGAAGTGAAAAATATTTCATAAAATCCACACTTCAAGTGATGAAGATATGTTTCATGTCATTGGGAGCGATTATGATCGGCAAAAAATCACATCTGCCTACTGTGCACTTACATTCCGTAAACTTGATTTTATTCATCTGAAGATGGAAATGATTTAGGCCCTGAGGCTTGATGTTGAATTTTGCGTAGCTAAACAAAACTAAACATGTTAATTTGATGTAATATTTTAACATAGATTTTTAATTTTAACAATACTTATTTAACATTTCAAGAGTTAGCAAACGTTAGTTGATATAAATACTGCAGTCTACGACCCCTTTAATAACCCTTCTGTGATAATATATTTACTCTGCAAATTAAAATAAAATTTATGATGTTACTTACAATTGTCTTAAATAAGCATTTGATATATTATTTAATTTTGTAGTGCGCCATGGAAAGGTTAAAACATTGATTTTGAAGACATTTTAGCCCGAAACAGGATAAAGACTCGTACATGTCGGTTAATGTTAATGTCGGCCGTTCCGGTTTGATGCCGTATTGTTGTCGGCGTCTTCCGTGTTCATTCCGAGACCTTAGAACTGTGTTTATTACAGGATCCTTCGTTTTCCAGGGTGACCTGCTTTTCGGAATGCACCGCGTTGCCACCGGAGCCTCCGTTCCAGCTACTAATTGACACCGCAGGTATCCGCGCAGACTCCGCATTGCCTCCTGTCCGTGTTGTTGTGGGAAATAAAAACGGATCACACATCCGGGATGCACCGCGGTCTACCGGGGGCCCAATCCTGCAATATGGGACGTGGGTATAACTGAACCAATTGAATAATTCGACGTGTGGTCGAAGGACATCGTAGAGCTGCTACTATCCGCTAAATTGAGAATTAAGCGGCAACTATTACGCTGGCACCGATTTTTGAACCCCAACTATACACGTAGATGGCTGCCCAATTAGCGAGAACTGGCAGTGGCTAGTCTTTTCTCGCCACCCTTTATGATTTAGCAATGTCGGGGCTGGCTAATTGTTTACAGACAATGTTGTCATTGGTACTATACGTCTGATGACTCCAATCTCTGGACTACATCAGTAACACGCGCGTGCCAGCACTTGGCAGGCGACACCCAAAATATGTGACGCTACCATATGGCGTGACCTCTTTGACCCGCCCGGCGCTACCCACTCCGACCAGTGGCTCTGAGAGAGAACGCCTATTACTACCCATTTTCAAACAAATCAATTGTTACATGTAACTAATCTAACCATTAGCGCTGAAATATTTTCATATAAACCTTAAAAACAAAGAGGGGTTTTCAAATTAGAAATCACCATACATGTCTTAGTCAGCTCTTTCTGCTTCATTTGAATACATATGTTATAGGTCTATGACCGTTATGAATTCTATGGATGTTAGATTATGATGTTGGGCCACCCGCTTCCACGCAGGCCCAACACAAACAAACAGTGGCTCAACGTCTCGGGCTGGGAAGGTGGTAATGTACTAGAAGCGTGTATTGAACTTGTGTGACATAGCTAGCCTAATTATATGTGCGGATGACAGATTGCAAAATAAAATTCATTGTTTCAAACAAAAACAAAAAACTTGTCAATTAGGTTCTCCTATAATTAATGTTGGCTGCCATATATAATTGTGTACTAGGACTTTTACAGCTATTTCGGCGGGGGCCCTAGGATAGTGGCTAGCACCGCTGCCTTTCACGCTAGAGTTCTGGATCGATTCCCGGTCTCGGCGGTTTAAAAGAAAAAAATGTTTCTTCCCCATCCACGTGTAAAACTCAGTATTGTGGGGAGCCTCCGTGACCGAAAGGTAGTGGGCTCGGCCTCAGACCTTAGCTCGAATTTCGAATCCTGTGTCTAGAGGACAGTGTCACCTCATTCATCTTACCATCCTCAGGAGGTTCTTCTGCCCAGTTTAGCCTATATGTGCACAAAGGTGGCCTAAAGCCCGATTCATTTCATTACAGCTATTCCAGTCACCCATTACATGATGTAAGTACTGTAGTGGTAACACTATAGTCACCCCTTACAATGAACATGTGAGAGTTCTAGTAGCGGTACCATTAGTCACCAGTTACCATGTCGAAGTGAGGGTTATAGTAGTGGTACCACTAGTCACCCGTTACCATGGCGAAGTGAGGGTTTTAGTACTAGTACCACTAGTCACCAGTTACCATGTCGAGGTGAGGGTTTTAGTAGTGGTACCACTAGTCACCCGTTGCCATGACAAGGTGAGGGTTTTAGTAGTGGTACCACTAGTCACCCGTTACCATGACGAGGTGAGGGTTTTAGTAGTGGTACCACTAGTCACCCGTTACCATGACAAGGTGAGGGTTTTAGTAGTGGTACCACTAGTCACCCGTTACCATGACGAGGTGAGGGTTTTAGTAGTGGTACCACTAGTCACCCGTTACCATGACGAGGTGAGGGTTTTAGTAGGGGTACCACTAGTCACCCGTTACCATGACGAGGTGAGGGTTTTAGTAGTGGTACCACTAGTCACCCGTTACCATGACAAGGTGAGGGTTTTAGTAGTGGTACCACTAGTCACCCGTTACCATGACGAGGTGACGGTTTTAGTAGTGGTACCACTAGTCACCCGCTACCATGACGAGGTGAGGGTTTTGGTACTGGCACCACTAGTCACCAGTTACCATGGCGAGGTTAGGGTGTTAGTACTATTACCACTAGTCACCCGTTACAATGAACATGTGAGGGTTTTAGTAGGGGTACCACTGGTCACCAGTTACCATGGTGAGGTGAGGGTTTTAGTAGGGGTACCACTAGTCACCAGTTACCATGGCGAGGTGAGGGTTTTAGTAGTGGTACTACTAGTCACCAGTTACCATGACGAAATGAGGGTTTTGGTACTGTTACCACTAGATACCCGTTACCATGACGAGGTGAGGGTTTTAGTACTGGTACCACTAGTCACCCGTTACCATGACGAGTCGGGGGTTTTAGTACTGGTACCACCAGTCACCCGTTGCCATCACAAGGTGAGGGTTTTAGTAGTGGTACCACTAGTCATCCGTTACCATGACGAGGTGAGGGTTTTAGTACCAGTACCGCTAGTCACCCCTTACCATGGCGAGGTGAGGGTTTTAGTAGGGGTACCACTAGTCACCCGTTACCATGACGAGGTGAGGGTTTTAGTAGTGTTACCACTAGTCACCAGTTGACATGACGAGGTTAGGGTTTTAGTACTGGTACCACTAGTCACCCGTTACCATGACGAGGTGAGGGTTTTAGTAGTGTTACCACTAGTCTCCCCTTACCATGGCGAGATGAGGGTTTTAGCAGTGTTACCACTAGTCACCAGTTACCATGACGAGGTGAGGGTTTTAGTAGTGGTACCACTAGTCACCAGTTACCATGACGAGGTGAGGGTTTTAGTAGTGTTACCACTAGTCACCAGTTACCATGGCGAGGTTAGGGTTTTAGTAGGGGTACCACTAGTCACCCGTTACCATTACGAGGTAAGGGTTTTAGTAGTGGTACCACTAGTCACCAGTTACCATGACGAGGTGAGGGTTTTAGTAGTGGTACCACTAGTCACCCGTTACCATGACGAGGTGAGGGTTTTAGTAGTGGTACCACTAGTCACCAGTTACCATGACGAGGTGAGGGTTTTAGTAGTGTTACCACTAGTCACCCCTTACCATGGCGAGATGAGGGTTTTAGTAGTGTTACCACTAGTCACCAGTTACCATGACGAGGTGAGGGTTTTAGTAGTGGTACCACTAGTCACCCGTTACCATGCGAGGTGAGGGTTTTAGTAGTGTTACCACTAGTCACCAGTTACCATGAAGAGGTGAGGGTTTTAGTAGTGGTACCACTAGTCACCAGTTACCATGACGAGGTGAGGGTTTTAGTAGTGTTACCACTAGTCACCAGTCACCATGGCGAGGTTAGGGTTTTAGTAGGGGTACCACTAGTCACCCGTTACCATTACGAGGTAAGGGTTTTAGTAGTGGTACCACTAGTCACCCGTTACCATGACGAGGTGAGGGTTTTAGTAGTGGTACCACTAGTCACCAGTTACCATGACGAGGTGAGGGTTTTAGTAGTGGTACCACTAGTCACCCGTTACCATGACGAGGTGAGGGTTTTAGTAGTGTTACCACTAGTCACCCCTTACCATGGCGAGATGAGGGTTTTAGTAGTGTTACCACTAGTCACCAGTTACCATGACGAGGTGAGGGTTTTAGTAGTGGTACCACTAGTCACCAGTTACCATGACGAGGTGAGGGTTTTAGTAGTGTTACCACTAGTCACCAGTTACCATGGCGAGGTTAGGGTTTTAGTAGGGGTACCACTAGTCACCCGTTACCATTACGAGGTGAGGGTTTTAGTAGTGTTACCACTAGTCACCCCTTACCATGGCGAGATGAGGGTTTTAGTAGTGTTACCACTAGTCACCAGTTACCATGACGAGGCGAGGGTTTTAGTAGTGGTACCACTAGTCACCAGTTACCATGACGAGGTGAGGGTTTTAGTAGTGTTACCACTAGTCACCAGTTACCATGGAGAGGTTAGGGTTTTAGTAGGGGTACCACTAGTCACCCGTTACCATTACGAGGTAAGGGTTTTAGTAGTGGTACCACTAGTCACCAGTTACCATGACGAGGTGAGGGTTTTAGTAGTGGTACCACTAGTCACCCGTTACCATGCGAGGTGAGGGTTTTAGTAGTGTTACCACTAGTCACCAGTTACCATGACGAGGTGAGGGTTTTAGTAGTGGTACCACTAGTCACCAGTTACCATGACGAGGTGAGGGTTTTAGTAGTGTTACCACTAGTCACCAGTCACCATGGCGAGGTTAGGGTTTTAGTAGGGGTACCACTAGTCACCCGTTACCATTACGAGGTAAGGGTTTTAGTAGTGGTACCACTAGTCACCCGTTACCATGACGAGGTGAGGGTCTTAGTAGGGGTACCACTAGTCACCCGTTACCATGACGAGGTGAGGGTTTTAGTAGTGTTACCACTAGTCACCAGTTACCATGGCGAGGTTAGGGTTTTAGTAGGGGTACCACTAGTCACCCGTTACCATGACGAGGTGAGGGTTTTAGTAGGGGTACCACTAGTCACCCGTTACCATGACGAGGTGAGGGTTTTAGTAGTGGTACCACTAGTCAGCCGTTACCATGACGATGAGGTGAGGGTTTTAGTAGTGGTACCACTAGTCAGCCGTTACCATGACGATGAGGTGAGAGTTTTAGTAGTGGTACCACTAGTCACCCGTTACCATGACGATGAGGTGAGGGTTTTAGTAGTGTACTGGCACCCCTAACCACACCACAGCAGGTAACAGGTGTGTCAGATGATCCACACAGTATTCAATAAACACAAAACATTTGTACAACATTTGTACAACGTCGGACCAACGTCGAAGACGTTGGTACAACATTGTACAAATGTTATACAAATGTCTCGTGTTTGCTGGGTACTGACAACAATGTGACAGCTGTCACGGGATGACACAGATACATAGTATACTTATCTAAACCATTTGAGCCTTAAGCACGAATATCGGCGTTTTTAAGCTGTTTTATTAGCCAATAGTATAAATAAAACGAGTGTCCAAATATCAAGATTTACGAATATAAGTATTTTTTACCAACTCGGGTCGCCTAGCGTTACCCAATTTCAAGTGAGTGAAAACTTAATTTAAATAGTTTAGCGCTCTAATGGGGAAACATAAATTATCCTCATACTGATTTATTCAATTAATAATAGTGATAATTATCGCAATTAAAGTATATTTAATTCTTAAAATCTGACCTCCAGATAAATTTTAGTGACTCTATAGACTTTCTAGGTGATTTCATGCACACTTGAATGTGAACTAAGAAACCAGATGATGAAAAAGTATCCTCAGTATAAAAACATTACCGCCCAGTATTAATATTATTTGATAGAGCCAACTTTCTCTGTTATATTTCCACCCAGTAAATAGTTTTAACCCTTTCAGGCCTGACTTTACCATGGTCATCTTCATCCATTACAAGCCGCAAATTGCTGCCTCAATTCTTGACTTGTAGTGGATGAAGATGATTTGAAGTGGTTGGAAAAGCAAAGAAAATTGCCATGTATTGGTAAACCAGTTGCTTGGACATTTTCGTTCTAAAACCATTGGCTGTAGGAAAATTAAGTCTGTTTTCAGGGATTTAAAATGATGCTTTAATGCATCGTGAGGACTTAAAGGGTTAATGGTGGTGGTTTGATATTGGAGTTCTTATATGCCCTGTGTTTTATCCCTTGGCGTCTATGGACGTCAGATTCTGACGTGTTATATAAAGACGGTCCCCGCACTGAAAGAAATGAAAATGTATAATGACCGTGGACCAATAACATAAGTATTCAAATGAAGCGGAAAGAGCTAACTAAGACATTTATGATGATTTTAAATTGAAAAAAAACCTTTGGTCGTCTCCATGGTTTATACAAAAATAGTTCAGCGTTGTGAAGGTTAATAGAGAATAAGGAGCCTACTGCCAAGAGACAAATAAAATATACCAGGATAGAGTTAACTGTAAAAAGAAACAGTGAGGAAATCAGGATATTAGGCTTTTCTGCCTACTTCCAATGATACCCTTTGTCCCTGATCAAACACATGCTAGATAAGTAGGAGTGGTAAAGCACCGAACTGGCCAACCCTAATAACCGTACATAATGGGTAGCAAGAGTCCGGAACTGGCCAGCTCTGCTAAGCGTGATGGTCAGTGACAGTAATCAATGACAAGCTAAATTACTGTCAAGCACTGTTGACAGTGTTTTTATGTGTCTCGTAAATTAAGTCATCTATATCTGATGCTTATCAGGTCATTAGCCCCTGGGACAAATAACATATAATATAATAAGGCATTTGTAATTTGTGTCAAATAAATGAAGGATGTGTGAATTGATAAGAGGATCCAGATCAAATACGTGGAGCTGGGGTCAGTCGAGAAGAGGATCTGGGTGAGTTTGATACACACACACACTTTCAGTGGTTTGACCCCCCCTCCTCTGATTCTGAAGTAGGGGATGTGGGTTCGAGCTCTTCTGTCCAACCACTTGGGTGAACGCATGGCGGGTCTGCTAATGCCGGGTGGAATGCTGCTGCTCTGTGCTAGATGTTGTCTG
Organism: Flabesymbios commensalis; assembly: GCA_964017125.1. Lineage (NCBI taxonomy): Eukaryota > Metazoa > Annelida > Polychaeta > Terebellida > Flabelligeridae > Flabesymbios > Flabesymbios commensalis. Next base: position 36,360,619 of record OZ024902.1, read on the forward strand.
GGCATGGCTTAGACATGTTATTTACTAGTATGTGACCCATGATAGCAATGATTTATTTGTTAAAAATATTAATAATTATTATTATTTTCTGTATTTTTATAATAACATGTATGATACATAAGAGTGCACTTCGGCTATCGATGTATATATATACAATTCGAATTTGCTCAGAACAGATCTTCCCCTTGGATATGAAAGGGTGCTTCTGCCACTTTGTGAAGTGACAGATGCACCCTTTCATATCAAAGGAGACGAGATAATTTCCAGAGATAAGGATGTCACACATGGATTATTCTACATACAAGATGTGTATTGTGTGTCGGCCTTGTACATTCATGATTACTGTCATTAAATTGTTCTCCTACGCTCAGGCATTATAATAATACACATTGAAATCTACAGTCCAAATACAACAATCACCCACTTAACCCTTCGAGTGCGGGCGACGCTTTTAAGCGCATTCATACTGTTTTTCCACAACTAAAATTTGACAGAAATTGAACAAATATGCATGTATAAATCTTGAGTAAAACCCCCATTGTGAAATTTAGCAGGTTTAATTTTTAAGTGAGGAGGTATTTTCTTTTCATTTGAAGTTGGCAATTGCGTGAGCAATGCCAACTTCAAATGAAAGGAAAATGTTAAGTAGTAATGAAGCACTTAAAGAGTTAAACACTTGGCATATTTGTCGATTGGTGAAATGCTAAACATTATTTTGTCTCTATCAATAATTCTAGCTAAAACACAGCCAAAAACACAACATCATTAGATTGATATCGTTGTGTAATGTTGTAATGGGTCTAATATAGACCCATATTATGTTCTAATACAGAGAACAGTGTGCCTCAGAGAACCAAACACACCTGTTCACCCAATAGATAATGGGTACAATACACGTGTTTAGCTGATGGACACCGGGGCAAAATTTAAAAACACTTCTGCATTTTAACAACACAGTGTGATTAATGGACTGTAATTCTTTCGTGTATATAAATTATCCTGTTTTCAATAATTTTTAATATAGTGGCATAGAATGAACTGGAGAAATTGTGCCTTAATTAACCCTTTCAAGCCTGAATTTACCATTGTCATTTTCATCCACTACAAGCCGCAAATTGCTGTCGCAATTCTCTTGTAGTGGATGAAGATGACTTGAAGCGGATGGCAAATGAAAAAAAACGAAAAAAGGAATATCAAAGAGGATTCGTGAAAATTTTCGCTCTTAAACCCCCGGGTGTAGTGAATAAAGTATTTCCTGAGAGATGCAAAATGATGCATCGTGAGGGTTTAAAGGGTTTAACGGCTCAGTACCGACACAATAATTGGTGTCATCACAATATCTATTCCGTCCCAGAACAATCTGATATTGTGTTGTATGAACCTGTAACTAGGATAATGATAGCTATTCCTCTCATAGTTGTTTTAGATTACTATGTGGAATCATTTAGCCTAGATTCAGAACAAACTGGCAGTCAGTCAGACATACGAACTACAGATGTTGATTCGTAAAGGATGGTAACGCTGACATATTTTTATGCAAACCAAGAGACTAAAGATTTTTTTCAATTTGAAATCATCAAATATAGCTCTTTTTGCTTTATTTGAATATCTATGTTAGATATTTTACTTTTCTATTCAGTGCGGGGTTCGACCTTAGACGTCAGATACTGACGTTTAAAGTCGGTTTCCGCACTGAAAGGGTCAACAGATAACACGTCATATGTCTCAGTGGCGATCTCCTTAATTTACGATATCCAACTACAAAAATGTGTTTTCTTTCACATAAAATATTAAGTTCACGTAGTCGCTGATTATTAAAGTATGCGTACGATCATTCATAATCGTGTCTTACTTTTGATACAGGAGTCAATCAACTCATAATTTCACTTGAATAATGAAGTTTTAATAACACGAACATCCTAGAAATGATTATATAAATGATATCACACTCGTTTTAGACCATGGGCTGAAAGTCGACCCCCCCCCCCCCCGGGTATTTTTGTAGACCATATTTTTTTAACCTTACTATGTACCAAGTTACTTTCAGGTGGTTTGCA